>OZ025252.1:48667358-48823628 GCA_964019135.1 Arenicola marina | reverse complement strand
CTTCCCCACCCTCTCCCTCTGCCACCTACGCTCCCCCACTCTCTCCCTGTCTCCCCCACCCTCTCCCTCTCCCACCTACGGTCCTCCACTTTCCCCCTTTCTTCCCCACCCTCTCCCTCTCCTACCTACGCTCCCCACTCTCCCCCTGTCTCCCCCACCCTCTCCCTCTCCCACCTACGCTCCCCCACTCTCCCCCTGTCTCCCCCACCCTCTCCCTCTCCCACCTACGCACCCCCACTCTCCCCCTGTCTTCCCCACCTTAGCCCAGTCCTCCCCACTCTCACCCACTCACCCACAAATACACCCCCCCCCATCCCCTCACCAACTCCCACCCATGATGGATTAAACGTCAGTCCGCCAAGGTCTTCTTGGAGTCAGACCCAGTGTGTTTGGAATGGTACGTCACAGCCCCCCCCCCCCCCCACTGTCCGCCAGCGGTGACACCAAGGTCTGCGAGGGATGCACTACACGGTCCAGGGAGGTAGGGGGTGGGGCAGCATATAGCAAGGGTGGGGTAGGTGGCAATGGGGAGCTATTGCGTTATGTACCTTCTAGTCGCGGGGAGAGGGGGGCAGGGCAAGGCCACGCGCTGACCGCTGTCCATGAGACCCCCTGCCTCGCCCCATCCACACTCAGGGCCGGGGGTGGGGGGGGGGCAGGGCAAGGCCACGCGCTGACCGCTGTCCATGAGACCCCCTGCCTCGCCCCATCCACACCCAGGGCCGGGGGGGGGGGAGGGTCACATTATGCATGTTATATTCACGAATCGCGAATTGTCCCAAAGGCTGGCAGGAGCCACCCCCCCCCTCCCCTGTTGCCCCCGCCCCACGTGTGGCTTGGAGCCTGGATCATCATTTTTTAGCTGTCATGGTACAGGGCTGGTGTCATAGCCGGGGGGGGGGGGGTGACAGGACGGGGGCGGGGGCTACCACCAGTAACAGTATCTGATGAAATCATCCTCCACTTTCTAACATATGCCAAATCAACCAATATTCTGCAGTAAATTTCGCGCGAGTTTCACTTGCCCGGTGTTGATGTGTCAGATGTTTGTCGGTGTCACATGTAACGGCCGCGTCAAGATTGATTTAAGAACAGACATCAGCAGGCAAAATCCAATATTGTTGAAACCATGACGGGAGCCATCAGGCGGCCATCTCCATGTCTCGGGCCAAAATAAAGGTTGTGGGGGAGGGGGGCGGGCGGGGGAGGGGGGTGGAGGGCGGCGGAAACATTAGTTTGCCGATATCGAGAACATTACTGAAGAAATGACTTAGTATGGCTGTAGACATGTCAGACATCGCCAAGGTAGAAGTTACAATAATCCTAGCCCCCCCCCCCCCCCCAAACACATCATAGACCGTGACCGGGTTTCAATTGAGTGACATCCCAGACATGTCGCAAGTAGTCACAAAACGCTGTCCGGGGAAATTGCTGTAAAAAGATGTACTTTTGTGATGTTGGTGGTTGCGATGTCCCAGCGGCACAGAGACACACATTATGTTCGTAGTCGCAGTTCTACATCCTTCCAGAGGCGCCAGCCTTGGGTTCATCATCAGAGGACACCTCATTGCCCGGCAGACCGCGTTTCTCGTGCGATACACTAATTTTATTTTGCAATTGAGATTCAGGCAAAGCCTATAAAAAATGCCTCTTGCTGAGGTACATAAGCACAAAATTGTTAAGAATATAAACTGTCAAGAACTCTCATGATATAAACTGTAGAACAAATAATTAGGTTATCTAAACCAGGGTATCAGTAGTTGTTTACACAAATAAATTTAATTAATGCTCCCACTCAGGGTCAGTTAGGACAGACAGCCGTGTTACTAATTTTATGTAATATGGTTAGATATCAAAACGTTTACCATTAGGGATAAACTCTTGGACCGCGACAAAAATATCAGCGTTTACATCGAATGGAATGTCAAGACAGTTGCCCTTTAAATTAGTCCCGATAGACACTGGCGCATTAATCTCATGTTCTGCATGAGGGTATCCCGATTGTTACTGTAGTGCTTACCAGAGAAAAAATAATGAACTACATCTTCCAGATCTTCTCCACGTGAACATAACGGGTTCTCAATTAGATGCATGTCATATAAATGCGATGTTAACGAGCCTAGGTTCATCCTTAGGCGAGCATCAATTATCTTAACAGAGCGAGGACCCACTGCATAGAGTGTGGCCGCCTTAACATATTTTGAGGCGTTATAGCGCGTTTGAAGGCATATATGTCGCTTAATTGTCTGGTAACGACAGGCAGCTCATTCCAAAGTCTTACTGTGCTGGGTAGAAAAGATTTGTACAATACATTTAACCTTGCTTGAATCGATGTCATATTGAGCGCATGGGCATTTCGTAGATGGTACACAGTTCTGGTGTTAGCAGATGGTGGTAGTAGGTTACACAGATAGGGCGGTGTCTTGCTGTAAAACATTTTGTGAAATAGCATCAGTTTCGCATGTTCCCGTCGCTTGGCAAGCGACTCCAACCCCAACTCGTTATAGATCTTGATATGGCTCGTATACTTGATAGCGCCGCTTACCAAACGACCAGCCCTTAACTGCACCGATTCAAGTTTGTCACTTTCATATTGAGTACACCCGTCCCAGATAACACTTCCGTAACCTTAGGTTGGTGTCATAAGTGCTTTATACATTATGTCTAGAGTCTTTCGAGACAGGCGATGACTCAAACGAGCTAATAAATCCACCCGTCTGCTAGCCTTAAGATACATTTCACTAAATAAATATAAGACGACCAGGATAATCGTGAATTCAAGGTAAGACCGAGATGTCCTTCACAAATTCGATTTTGGCATTGCCAATGCTAAGTTTTGGCATCGTCGGACAATCTTTGGTTGATATTTCCATATAATTGGTCTTAGACGCATTAAATTTGACGAACCAATTGGAAGCCCACTTCTCTATTTTTTCTACATCACGTTGTAACATGGGCGTTGTATCTTCCATTTTGTCTACGATGACCAATAAAGTTGTGTCGTCCGCGAACAATCTTATGTTAGACTCAATACCGTCCGTTATGTCGTGTATATATATTACCAACAGGAGGGGTCCAAGAAGCGAACCTTGAGGGTCCCCAGCGTTGACATGGCACCAGTCTGACGTGGTCCGTCAATAGTTACTCTCTGGTATCTGTCAGACGAGTAGTCTTCAAACCAAGATAAAACCACATCACTTATACCAATATTTTTCAATTTCGTAATTTACACAGCGCTTTGAACTTTGACCCCGTGAGGTCATGTCAGGAACGAGCGCCCCCTATCTGTAGAGTGGAGGATACGTCATCTGGTGGTTTTCAGCAGGGCCGTGGTAACCGTGGTAACCGTACCTGGCAGCGTTACATGACACGACTGATGAACATTGTGACAGCATCTTCCCCAAGTCAGTCCATATAGCTAAACTATGCCACACAGTGAACTAGGCTATGAACGTTTTACAAAGTGTGGATACGATTAACTCTTCTGCTGGGCCATTGATATCTGTTAAGACAGATAGGTTGTATAACCTGTTAGACAGACGACCCAGATGGACCGTGTAACCTGTTAAGACATGGCACAGATAGGCTGTGTAACCTGGTAGATGGCACATATAGGCTGTGTAACCTGTTAGATGGCACAGATAGGCTGTGTAGCCTGTTGGGACAGATGGCAGAGATATGCTGTGTATTCTGTTAGACAGATGGCAGAGATAGGCTGTGTAACCTGTTGGACAGATGGCACAGATAGGCTGCGTAACCTGTTAGACAGATGACACAGATAGGTTGTGTAACCTGTTGGACAGATGGCACAGATAGGCTGCGTAACCTGTTAGACAGATGACACAGATAGGCTGTGTAACCTGTTGGACAGATGGCACAGATAGGCTGCGTAACCTGTTAGACAGATGGCACAGATATGTTGTGTAACCTGTTAGACAGATGACACACATAGGCTGTGTAACCTGTTAGACAAATGGCACAGCTAGGCTGTGTAACCTGTTAGACAGATGACACAGATAGGCTGTGTAACCTGTTGCACAGATGGCACAGATAGGCTGTGTAACCTGTTAAACAGATGGCACTGATAGTCTGTGTAACCTGTTGCACAGATGGCACAGATAGGCTGTGTAACCTGTTGCACAGATGGCACAGATAGGCTGTGTAACCTGTTGCACAGATTGCACTGATAGGCTGTGTAACCTGTTGCACAGATGGCACAGATAGGCTGTGTAACCTGTTAGACAGATGGCACAGATAGGCTGTGTAACCTGTTAGACAGATGGCACAGATAGGCTGTGTAACTTGTTGCACAGATGGCACAGATAGGCTGTGTAACCTGTTAGACAGATGGCACTGATAGGCTGTGTAACCTGTTAGAGGGCACAGATAGGCTGTGTAACCTGTTGCACAGATGGCACAGATAGGCTGTGTAACCTGTTAGACGGATGACACAGATAGACAGTGTAACCTGTTAGACAGATGGCACAGATAGGCTGTGTAACCTGTTGCACAGATGGCACAGATAGGCTGTGTAACCTGTTAGACAAATGGCACTGATAGTCTGTGTAACCTGTTGCACAGATGGCACAGATAGGCTGTGTAACCTGTTGCACAGATGGCACAGATAGGCTGTGTAACCTGTTGCACAGATGGCACAGATAGGCTGTGTAACCTGTTGCACAGATGGCACAGATAGGCTGTGTAACCTGTTGCACATATTGCACTGATAGGCTGTGTAACCTGTTGCACAGATGGCACAGATAGGCTGTGTAACCTGTTAAGACAGATGGCACAGATAGTCTGTATAACCTGTCAGACAGAAGGCACAGATAGGCTGTGTAACCTGTTGCACAGATGGCAGATAGGCAGTGTAACCTGTGATGGCACAGATAGGCTGTGTAACCTGTTAGACAGATGGCATAGATAGGCTGTGTAACCTGTTGCACAGATGGCACAGATAGGCTGTGTAACCTGTTAGACAGATGGCACAGATAGGCTGTGTAACCTGTTAGACAGATGGCACAGATAGGCTTTGTAACCACCAACAATCCTATTTAGTTACAAAAATCAGTCCCTGTGGTTGAATCAACCTAGGCCTAATTTATTAGTCGTAGTTCTGGTGCAAAGGAACGTTTATAATGGGCTGGACCGGTGCAGACATATTAACTTGTTAACCAAATTAAGCCACCTGCAAACTGTCATTGACGAACACGTCACCACCGCCATCCGTTACAACGGGCTAATGCCTCTGGTTAAGTTGTTGGCTCTGTCCGGGCTCAGTCCGCCTAGCCTGCCTGGTCCAGCCGGCCTGGTCCAGCCGGCCTGGTCCAGCCTGGTCCAGCCGGCCTGGTCCAGCCTGGAGGGATGCGAGTCATGCATGTTACCCACGCCATGATACAGTGTCCACAGAGACAGAGGAACCAGCTTGTTACCCACGCCATGATACAGTGTCCACAGAGACAGAGGAACCAGCTTGTTACCCAGGCCATGATACAGTGTCCACAGAGACAGAGGAACCAGCTTGTTACCCACGCCATGATACAGTGTCCACAGAGACAGAGGAACCAGCTTGTTACCCACGCCATGATACAGTGTCCACAGAGACAGAGGACCAGCTTGTTACCGACGCCATGATACAGTGTCCACAGAGACAGAGGAACCAGCTTGTTACCCACGCCATGATACAGTGTCCACAGAGACAGAGGAACCAGCTTGTTACCCACGCCATGATACAGTGTCCACAGAGACAGAGGACCAGCTTGTTACCGACGCCATGATACAGTGTCCACAGAGACAGAGGAACCAGCTTGTTACCCACGCCATGATACAGTGTCCACAGAGACAGAGGAACCAGCTTGTTACCCACGCCATGATACAGTGTCCACAGAGACAGAGGACCAGCTTGTTACCGACGCCATGATACAGTGTCCACAGAGACAGAGGAACTAGCTTGTTACCCACGCCATGATACAGTGTCCACAGAGACAGAGGAACCAGCTTGTTACCCACGCCATGATACAGTGTCCACAGAGACAGAGGAACCAGCTTGTTACCCACGCCATGATAGAGTGTCCACAGAGACAGAGGAACCAGCTTGTTACCCACGCCATGATACAGTGTCCACAGAGACAGAGGAACCAGCTTGTTACCCACGCCATGATACAGTGTCCACAGAGACAGAGGAACCAGCTTGTTACCCACGTCATGATACAGTGTCCACAGAGACAGAGGAACCAGCTTGTTACCCACGCCATGATACAGTGTCCACAGAGACAGAGGAACCAGCTTGTTACCCACGTCATGATACAGTGTCCACAGAGACAGAGGAACCAGCTTGTTACCCACGCCATGATACAGTGTCCACAGAGACAGAGGAACCAGCTTGTTACCCACGCTATGATACATTGTCCACAGAGACAGAGGACCAGCTTGTTACCCACGCCATGATACAGTGTCCACAGAGACAGAGGAACCAGCTTGTTACCCACGCCATGATACAGTTTCCACAGAGACAGAGGAACCAGCTTGTTACCCACGCCATGATACAGTGTCCACAGAGACAGAGGACCAGCTTGTTACCCACGGCATGATGCAGTGTCCACAGAGACAGAGGACCAGCTTGTTACCCAGGCCATGATACAGTGTCCACAGAGACAGAGGACCAGCTTGTTACCCACGCCATGATAGAGTGTCCACAGAGACAGAGGAACCAGCTTGTTACCCACGCCATGATACAGTGTCCACAGAGACAGAGGACCAGCTTGTTACCGACGCCATGATACAGTGTCCACAGAGACAGAGGAACCAGCTTGTTACCCACGCCATGATACAGTGTCCACAGAGACAGAGGAACCAGCTTGTTACCCACGCCATGATACAGTGTCCACAGAGACAGAGGAACCAGCTTGTTACCCACGCCATGATACAGTGTCCACAGAGACAGAGGACCAGCTTGTTACCCACGCCATGATACAGTGTCCACAGAGACAGAGGAACCAGCTTGTTACCCACGCCATGATACAGTGTCCACAGAGACAGAGGAACCAGCTTGTTACCCACGCCATGATACAGTGTCCACAGAGACAGAGGACCAGCTTGTTACCCACGGCATGATACAGTGTCCACAGAGACAGAGGACCACTTTGTTACCCACGCCATGATACAGTGTCCACAGAGACAGAGGAAAAGGTTGTTACCCACGCCATGATACAGTGTCCACAGAGACAGAGGAACCAGCTTGTTACCCACGCCATGATACAGTGTCCACAGAGACAGAGGACCAGCTTGTTACCCACGCCATGATACAGTGTCCACAGAGACAGAGGAACCAGCTTGTTACCCAGGCCATGATACAGTGTCCACAGAGACAGAGGACCAGCTTGTTACCCACGCCATGATACAGTGTCCACAGAGACAGAGGACCAGCTTGTTACCCACGCCATGATACAGTGTCCACAGAGACAGAGGAACCAGCTTGTTACCCACGCCATGATACAGTGTCCACAGAGACAGAGGAACCAGCTTGTTACCCACGCCATGATACAGTGTCCACAGAGACAGAGGACCAGCTTGTTACCCACGCCATGATACAGTGTCCACAGAGACAGAGGAACCAGCTTGTTACCCACGCCATGATACAGTGTCCACAGAGACAGATGACCAGCTTGTTACCCACGCCATGATACAGTGTCCACAGAGACAGAGGAACCAGCTTGTTACCCACGCCATGATACAGTGTCCACAGAGATAGAGGAACCAGCTTGTTACCCACGCCATGATACAGTGTCCACAGAGACAGAGGAACCAGCTTGTTACCCACGCCATGATACAGTGTCAACAGAAACAGAGGAACCAGCTTGTTACCCACGCCATGATACAGTGTCCACAGAGACAGAGGACCAGCTTGTTACCCACGCCATGATACAGTGTCCACAGAGACAGAGGAACCAGCTTGTTATCCACGCCATGATACAGTGTCCACTGAGACAGAGGAACCAGCTTGTTACCCACGCCATGACACAGTGTCTACAGAGACAGAGGAACCAGCTTGTTACCCACGCCATGATACAGTGTCCACAGAGACAGAGGACCAGCTTGTTACCCACGCCATGATACAGTGTCCACAGAGACAGAGGAACCAGCTTGTTACCCAGGCCATGATAAAGTGTCCACAGAGACAGAGGACCAGCTTGTTACCCACGCCATGATACAGTGTCCACAGAGACAGAGGAACCAGCTTGTTACCCACGCCATGATACAGTGTCCACAGAGACAGAGGACCAGCTTGTTACCCACGCCATGATACAGTGTCCACAGAGACAGAGGAACCAGCTTGTTACCCACGCCATGATACAGTGTCCACAGAGACAGAGGAACCAGCTTGTTATCCACGCCATGATACAGTGTCCACTGAGACAGAGGAACCAGCTTGTTACACACGCCATGACACAGTGTCCACAGAGACAGAGGAACAAGCTTGTTACCCACGCCATGATACAGTGTCCACAGAGACAGAGGACCAGCTTGTTACCCACGCCATGATACAGTGTCCACAGAGACAGAGGAACCAGCTTGTTACCCACGCCATGATACAGTGTCCACAGAGACAGAGGACCCAGCTTGTTACCCACGCTATGATACAGTGTCAACAGAGACAGAGGACCAGCTTGTTGCCCACGCCATGATACAGTGTCCACAGAGACAGAGGAACCAGCTTGTTACCCACGCCATGATACAGTGTCCACAGAGACAGAGGAACCAGCTTGTTACCCACGCCATGATACAGTGTCCACAGAGACAGAGCACCAGCTTGTTACCCACGGCATGATGCAGTGTCCACAGAGACAGAGGAACCAGCTTGTTACCCACGCCATGATACAGTGTCCACAGAGACAGAGGACCAGCTTGTTACCCACGCCATGATACAGTGTCCACAGAGACAGAGGAACCAGCTTGTTACCCACGCCATGATACAGTGTCCACAGAGACAGAGGAACCAGCTTGTTACCCACGCCATGATACAGTGTCCACAGAGACAGAGGACCAGCTTGTTACCCACGCCATGATACAGTGTCCACAGAGACAGAGGAACCAGCTTGTTACCCACGCCATGATACAGTGTCCACAGAGACAGAGGACCAGCTTGTTACCCACGCCATGATACAGTGTCCACAGAGACAGAGGAACCAGCTTGTTACCCACGCCATGATACAGTGTCCACAGAGACAGAGGACCAGCTTGTTACCCACGGCATGATACAGTGTCCACAGAGACAGAGGACCACCTTGTTACCCACGCCATGATACAGTGTCCACAGAGACAGAGGACCAGCTTGTTACCCACGCCATGATACAGTGTCCACAGAGACAGAGGAACCAGCTTGTTACCCACGCCATGATACAGTGTCCACAGAGACAGAGGACCAGCTTGTTACCCACGCCATGATACAGTGTCCACAGAGACAGAGGAACCAGCTTGTTACCCAGGCCATGATACAGTGTCCACAGAGACAGAGGACCAGCTTGTTACCCACGCCATGATACAGTGTCCACAGAGACAGAGGACCAGCTTGTTACCCACGCCATGATACAGTGTCCACAGAGACAGAGGAACCAGCTTGTTACCCACGCCATGATACAGTGTCCACAGAGACAGAGGAACCAGCTTGTTACCCAGGCCATGATACAGTGTCCACAGAGACAGAGGACCAGCTTGTTACCCACGCCATGATACAGTGTCCACAGAGACAGAGGAACCAGCTTGTTACCCACGCCATGATACAGTGTCCACAGAGACAGAGGACCAGCTTGTTACCCACGCCATGATACAGTGTCCACAGAGACAGAGGAACCAGCTTGTTACCCACGCCATGATACAGTGTCCACAGAGACAGAGGAACCAGCTTGTTATCCACGCCATGATACAGTGTCCACTGAGACAGAGGAACCAGCTTGTTACACACGCCATGACACAGTGTCCACAGAGACAGAGGAACAAGCTTGTTACCCACGCCATGATACAGTGTCCACAGAGACAGAGGACCAGCTTGTTACCCACGCCATGATACAGTGTCCACAGAGACAGAGGAACCAGCTTGTTACCCACGCCATGATACAGTGTCCACAGAGACAGAGGAACCAGCTTGTTACCCACGCCATGATACAGTGTCCACAGAGACAGAGGACCAGCTTGTTGCCCACGCCATGATACAGTGTCCACAGAGACAGAGGAACCAGCTTGTTACCCACGCCATGATACAGTGTCCACAGAGACAGAGGAACCAGCTTGTTACCCACGCCATGATACAGTGTCCACAGAGACAGAGCACCAGCTTGTTACCCACGGCATGATGCAGTGTCCACAGAGACAGAGGAACCAGCTTGTTACCCACGCCATGATACAGTGTCCACAGAGACAGAGGACCACCTTGTTACCCACGCCATGATAGAGTGTCCACAGAGACAGAGGAACCAGCTTGTTACCCACGCCATGATACAGTGTCCACAGAGACAGAGGACCAGCTTGTTACCCACGCCATGATACAGTGTCCACAGAAACAGAGGAACCAGCTTGTTACCCACGCCATGATACAGTGTCCACAGAGACAGAGGACCAGCTTGTTACCCACGCCATGATACAGTGTCCACAGAGACAGAGGAACCAGCTTGTTACCCACGCCATGATACAGTGTCCACAGAGACAGAAGAACCAGCTTGTTACCCACGCCATGATACAGTGTCCACAGAGACAGAGGACCAGCTTGTTACCTACGCCATGATACAGTGTCCACAGAGACAGAGGACCAGCTTGTTACCCACGCCATGATACAGTGTCCACAGAGACAGAGGAACCAGCTTGTTACCCACGCCATGATACAGTGTCCACAGAGACAGAGGAACCAGCTTGTTACCCACGCCATGATACAGTGTCCACAGAGACAGAGGACCAGCTTGTTACCCACGCCATGATACAGTGTCCACAGAGACAGAGAAACCAGCTTGTTACCCACGCCATGATACAGTGTCCACAGAGACAGAGGACCAGCTTGTTACCCACGCCATGATACAGTGTCCACAGAGACAGAGGAACCAGCTTGTTACCCACGCCATGATACAGTGTCCACAGAGACAGAGGACCAGCTTGTTACCCACGCCATGATACAGTGTCCACAGAGACAGAGGAACCAGCTTGTTACCCACGCCATGATACAGTGTCCACAGAGACAGAGGACCAGCTTGTTACCTACGCCATGATACAGTGTCCACAGAGACAGAGGACCAGCTTGTTACCCACGCCATGATACAGTGTCCACAGAGACAGAGGAACCAGCTTGTTACCCACGCCATGATACAGTGTCCACAGAGACAGAGGAACCAGCTTGTTACCCACGCCATGATACAGTGTCCACAGAGACAGAGGACCAGCTTGTTACCCACGCCATGATACAGTGTCCACAGAGACAGAGGAACCAGCTTGTTACCCACGCCATGATACAGTGTCCACAGAGACAGAGGACCAGCTTGTTACCCACGCCATGATACAGTGTCCACAGAGACAGAGGACCAGCTTGTTACCCACGCCATGATACAGTGTCCACAGAGACAGAGGAACCAGCTTGTTACCCACGCCATGATACAGTGTCCACAGAGACAGAGGAACCAGCTTGTTACCCAGGCCATGATACAGTGTCCACAGAGACAGAGGACCAGCTTGTTACCCACGCCATGATACAGTGTCCACAGAGACAGAGGAACCAGCTTGTTACCCACGCCATGATACAGTGTCCACAGAGACAGAGGACCAGCTTGTTACCCACGCCATGATACAGTGTCCACAGAGACAGAGGAACCAGCTTGTTACCCACGCCATGATACAGTGTCCACAGAGACAGAGGAACCAGCTTGTTATCCACGCCATGATACAGTGTCCACTGAGACAGAGGAACCAGCTTGTTACACACGCCATGACACAGTGTCCACAGAGACAGAGGAACAAGCTTGTTACCCACGCCATGATACAGTGTCCACAGAGACAGAGGACCAGCTTGTTACCCACGCCATGATACAGTGTCCACAGAGACAGAGGAACCAGCTTGTTACCCACGCCATGATACAGTGTCCACAGAGACAGAGGAACCAGCTTGTTACCCACGCCATGATACAGTGTCCACAGAGACAGAGGACCAGCTTGTTGCCCACGCCATGATACAGTGTCCACAGAGACAGAGGAACCAGCTTGTTACCCACGCCATGATACAGTGTCCACAGAGACAGAGGAACCAGCTTGTTACCCACGCCATGATACAGTGTCCACAGAGACAGAGCACCAGCTTGTTACCCACGGCATGATGCAGTGTCCACAGAGACAGAGGAACCAGCTTGTTACCCACGCCATGATACAGTGTCCACAGAGACAGAGGACCAGCTTGTTACCCACGCCATGATAGAGTGTCCACAGAGACAGAGGAACCAGCTTGTTACCCACGCCATGATACAGTGTCCACAGAGACAGAGGACCAGCTTGTTACCCACGCCATGATACAGTGTCCACAGAAACAGAGGAACCAGCTTGTTACCCACGCCATGATACAGTGTCCACAGAGACAGAGGACCAGCTTGTTACCCACGCCATGATACAGTGTCCACAGAGACAGAGGAACCAGCTTGTTACCCACGCCATGATAGAGTGTCCACAGAGACAGAGGAACCAGCTTGTTACCCACGCCATGATACAGTGTCCACAGAGACAGAGGACCAGCTTGTTACCCACGCCATGATACAGTGTCCACAGAAACAGAGGAACCAGCTTGTTACCCACGCCATGATACAGTGTCCACAGAGACAGAGGACCAGCTTGTTACCCACGCCATGATACAGTGTCCACAGAGACAGAGGAACCAGCTTGTTACCCACGCCATGATACAGTGTCCACAGAGACAGAGGACCAGCTTGTTACCCACGCCATGATACAGTGTCCACAGAGACAGAGGAACCAGCTTGTTACCCACGCCATGATACAGTGTCCACAGAGACAGAGGAACCAGCTTGTTACCCAGGCCATGATACAGTGTCCACAGAGACAGAGGACCAGCTTGTTACCCACGCCATGATACAGTGTCCACAGAGACAGAGGAACCAGCTTGTTACCCACGCCATGATACAGTGTCCACAGAGACAGAGGACCAGCTTGTTACCCACGCCATGATACAGTGTCCACAGAGACAGAGGAACCAGCTTGTTACCCACGCCATGATACAGTGTCCACAGAGACAGAGGACCAGCTTGTTACCCACGCCATGATACAGTGTCCACAGAGACAGAGGAACCAGCTTGTTACCCACGGCATGATACAGTGTCCACAGAGACAGAGGACCAGCTTGTTACCTACGCCATGATACAGTGTCCACAGAGACAGAGGACCAGCTTGTTACCCACGCCATGATACAGTGTCCACAGAGACAGAGGAACCAGCTTGTTACCCACGCCATGATACAGTGTCCACAGAGACAGAGGAACCAGCTTGTTACCCACGCCATGATACAGTGTCCACAGAGACAGAGGACCAGCTTGTTACCCACGCCATGATACAGTGTCCACAGAGACAGAGGAACCAGCTTGTTACCCACGCCATGATACAGTGTCCACAGAGACAGAGGACCAGCTTGTTACCCACGCCATGATACAGTGTCCACAGAGACAGAGGACCAGCTTGTTACCCACGCCATGATACAGTGTCCACAGAGACAGAGGAACCAGCTTGTTACCCACGCCATGATACAGTGTCCACAGAGACAGAGGAACCAGCTTGTTATCGACGCCATGATACAGTGTCCACTGAGACAGAGGAACCAGCTTGTTACCCACGCCATGACACAGTGTCCACAGAGACAGAGGAACCAGCTTGTTACCCACGCCATGATACAGTGTCCACAGAGACAGAGGACCAGCTTGTTACCCACGCCATGATACAGTGTCCACAGAGACAGAGGAACCAGCTTGTTACCCACGCCATGATACAGTGTCCACAGAGACAGAGGAACCAGCTTGTTACCCACGCCATGATACATTGTCCACAGAGACAGAGGAACCAGCTTGTTACCCACGCCATGATACAGTGTCCACAGAGACAGAGGAACCAGCGTGTTACCCACGCCATGATACAGTGTCCACAGAGACAGAGGAACCAGCTTGTTACCCACGCCATGATACAGTGTCCACAGAGACAGAGGAACCAGCTTGTTACCCACGCCATGATACAGTGTCCACAGAGACAGAGGACCAGCTTGTTACCCACGCTATGATACAGTGTCCACAGAGACAGAGGACCAGCTTGTTGCCCACGCCATGATACAATGTCCACAGAGACAGAGGAACCAGCTTGTTACCCACGCCATGATACAGTGTCCACAGAGACAGAGGAACCAGCTTGTTACCCACGCCATGATACAGTGTCCACAGAGACAGAGGAACCAGCTTGTTACCCACGCCATGATACAGTGTCCACAGAGACAGAGCACCAGCTTGTTACCCACGGCATGATGCAGTGTCCACAGAGACAGAGGAACCAGCTTGTTACCCACGCCATGATACAGTGTCTACAGAGACAGAGGACCAGCTTGTTACCCACGCCATGATAGAGTGTCCACAGAGACAGAGGAACCAGCTTGTTACCCACGCCATGATACAGTGTCCACAGAGACAGAGGACCAGCTTGTTACCCACGCCATGATACAGTGTCCACAGAAACAGAGGAACCAGCTTGTTACCCACGCCATGATACAGTGTCCACAGAGACAGAGGACCAGCTTGTTACCCACGCCATGATACAGTGTCCACAGAGACAGAGGAACCAGCTTGTTACCCACGCCATGATACAGTGTCCACAGAGACAGAGGACCAGCTTGTTACCTACGCCATGATACAGTGTCCACAGAGACAGAGGACCAGCTTGTTACCCACGCCATGATACAGTGTCCACAGAGACAGAGGAACCAGCTTGTTACCCACGCCATGATACAGTGTCCACAGAGACAGAGGAACCAGCTTGTTACCCACGCCATGATACAGTGTCCACAGAGACAGAGGACCAGCTTGTTACCCACGCCATGATACAGTGTCCACAGAGACAGAGGAACCAGCTTGTTACCCACGCCATGATACAGTGTCCACAGAGACAGAGGACCAGCTTGTTACCCACGCCATGATACAGTGTCCACAGAGACAGAGGAACCATCTTGTTACACACGCCATGACACAGTGTCCACAGAGACAGAGGAACAAGCTTGTTACCCACGCCATGATACAGTGTCCACAGAGACAGAGGACCAGCTTGTTACCCACGCCATGATACAGTGTCCACAGAGACAGAGGAACCAGCTTGTTACCCACGCCATGATACAGTGTCCACAGAGACAGAGGAACCAGCTTGTTACCCACGCTATGATACAGTGTCCACAGAGACAGAGGACCAGCTTGTTGCCCACGCCATGATACAGTGTCCACAGAGACAGAGGAACCAGCTTGTTACCCACGCCATGATACAGTGTCCACAGAGACAGAGGAACCAGCTTGTTACCCACGCCATGATACAGTGTCCACAGAGACAGAGCACCAGCTTGTTACCCACGGCATGATGCAGTGTCCACAGAGACAGAGGAACCAGCTTGTTACCCACGCCATGATACAGTGTCCACAGAGACAGAGGACCAGCTTGTTACCCACGCCATGATAGAGTGTCCACAGAGACAGAGGAACCAGCTTGTTACCCACGCCATGATACAGTGTCCACAGAGACAGAGGACCAGCTTGTTACCCACGCCATGATACAGTGTCCACAGAAACAGAGGAACCAGGTTGTTACCTACGCCATGATTCAGTGTCCACAGAGACAGAGGGCCAGCTTGTTACCCACGCCATGATACAGTGTCCACAGAGACAGAGGAACCAGCTTGTTACCCACGCCATGATACAGTGTCCACAGAGACAGAGGACCAGCTTGTTACCTACGCCATGATACAGTGTCCACAGAGACAGAGGACCAGCTTGTTACCCACGCCATGATACACTGTCCACAGAGACAGAGGAACCAGCTTGTTACCCACGCCATGATACAGTGTCCACAGAGACAGAGGACCAGCTTGTTACCTACGCCATGATACAGTGTCCACAGAGACAGAGGACCAGCTTGTTACCCACGCCATGATACAGTGTCCACAGAGACAGAGGAACCAGCTTGTTACCCACGCCATGATACAGTGTCCACAGAGACAGAGGAACCAGCTTGTTACCCACGCCATGATACAGTGTCCACAGAGACAGAGGACCAGCTTGTTACCCACGCCATGATACAGTGTCCACAGAGACAGAGGAACCAGCTTGTTACCCACGCCATGATACAGTGTCCACAGAGACAGAGGACCAGCTTGTTACCCACGCCATGATACAGTGTCCACAGAGACAGAGGACCAGCTTGTTACCCACGCCATGATACAGTGTCCACAGAGACAGAGGAACCAGCTTGTTACCCACGCCATGATACAGTGTCCACAGAGACAGAGGAACCAGCTTGTTATCCACGCCATGATACAGTGTCCACTGAGACAGAGGAACCAGCTTGTTACCCACGCCATGACACAGTGTCCACAGAGACAGAGGAACCAGCTTGTTACCCACGCCATGATACAGTGTCCACAGAGACAGAGGACCAGCTTGTTACCCACGCCATGATACAGTGTCCACAGAGACAGAGGAACCAGCTTGTTACCCACGCCATGATACAGTGTCCACAGAGACAGAGGAACCAGCTTGTTACCCACGCCATGATACATTGTCCACAGAGACAGAGGAACCAGCTTGTTACCCACGCCATGATACAGTGTCCACAGAGACAGAGGAACCAGCGTGTTACCCACGCCATGATACAGTGTCCACAGAGACAGAGGAACCAGCTTGTTACCCACGCCATGATACAGTGTCCACAGAGACAGAGGACCAGCTTGTTACCCACGCCATGATACAGTGTCCACAGAGACAGAGGAACCAGCTTGTTACCCAGGCCATGATACAGTGTCCACAGAGACAGAGGACCAGCTTGTTACCCACGCCATGATACAGTGTCCACAGAGACAGAGGACCAGCTTGTTACCCACGCCATGATACAGTGTCCACAGAGACAGAGGAACCAGCTTGTTACCCACGCCATGATACAGTGTCCACAGAGACAGAGGAACCAGCTTGTTACCCACGCTATGATACAGTGTCCACAGAGACAGAGGACCAGCTTGTTGCCCACGCCATGATACAGTGTCCACAGAGACAGAGGAACCAGCTTGTTACCCACGCCATGATACAGTGTCCACAGAGACAGAGGAACCAGCTTGTTACCCACGCCATGATACAGTGTCCACAGAGACAGAGCACCAGCTTGTTACCCACGGCATGATGCAGTGTCCACAGAGACAGACGAACCAGCTTGTTACCCACGCCATGATACAGTGTCCACAGAGACAGAGGACCAGCTTGTTACCCACGCCATGATAGAGTGTCCACAGAGACAGAGGAACCAGCTTGTTACCCACGCCATGATACAGTGTCCACAGAGACAGAGGACCAGCTTGTTACCCACGCCATGATACAGTGTCCACAGAAACAGAGGAACCAGCTTGTTACCCACGCCATGATACAGTGTCCACAGAGACAGAGGACCAGCTTGTTACCCACGCCATGATACAGTGTCCACAGAGACAGAGGAACCAGCTTGTTACCCACGCCATGATACAGTGTCCACTGAGACAGAGGACCAGCTTGTTACCTACGCCATGATACAGTGTCCACAGAGACAGAGGACCAGCTTGTTACCCACGCCATGATACAGTGTCCACAGAGACAGAGGAACCAGCTTGTTACCCACGCCATGATACAGTGTCCACAGAGACAGAGGAACCAGCTCGTTACCCACGCCATGATACAGTGTCCACAGAGACAGAGGACCAGCTTGTTACCCACGCCATGATACAGTGTCCACAGAGACAGAGGAACCAGCTTGTTACCCACGCCATGATACAGTGTCCACAGAGACAGAGGACCAGCTTGTTACCCACGCCATGATACAGTGTCCACGGAGACAGAGGAACCAGCTTGTTACCCACGCCATGATACAGTGTCCACAGAGACAGAGGACCAGCTTGTTACCCACGCCATGATACAGTGTCCACAGAGACAGAGGAACCAGCTTGTTACCCACGCCATGATACAGTGTCCACAGAGACAGAGGACCAGCTTGTTACCTACGCCATGATACAGTGTCCACAGAGACAGAGGACCAGCTTGTTACCCACGCCATGATACAGTGTCCACAGAGACAGAGGAACCATCTTGTTACACACGCCATGATACAGTGTCCACAGAGACAGAGGAACCAGCTTGTTACCCACGCCATGATACAGTGTCCACAGAGACAGAGGACCAGCTTGTTACCCACGCCATGATAGAGTGTCCACAGAGACAGAGGAACCAGCTTGTTACCCACGCCATGATACAGTGTCCACAGAGACAGAGGAACCAGCTTGTTACCCACGCCATGATACAGTGTCCACAGAGACAGAGGAACCAGCTTGTTACCCAGGCCATGATACAGTGTCCACAGAGACAGAGGACCAGCTTGTTACCCACGCCATGATACAGTGTCCACAGAGACAGAGGACCAGCTTGTTACCCACGCCATGATACAGTGTCCACAGAGACAGAGGAACCAGCTTGTTACCCACGCCATGATACAGTGTCCACAGAGACAGAGGAACCAGCTTGTTATCCACGCCATGATACAGTGCCCACTGAGACAGAGGAACCAGCTTGTTACCCACGCCATGACACAGTGTCCACAGAGACAGAGGAACCAGCTTGTTACCCACGCCATGATACAGTGTCCACAGAGACAGAGGACCAGCTTGTTACCCACGCCATGATACAGTGTCCACAGAGACAGAGGAACCAGCTTGTTACCCACGCCATGATACAGTGTCCACAGAGACAGAGGAACCAGCTTGTTACCCACGCCATGATACATTGTCCACAGAGACAGAGGAACCAGCTTGTTACCCACGCCATGATACAGTGTCCACAGAGACAGAGGAACCAGCGTGTTACCCACGCCATGATACAGTGTCCACAGAGACAGAGGAACCAGCTTGTTACCCACGCCATAATACAGTGTTCACGGAGACAGAGGACCAGCTTGTTACCCACGCCATGATACAGTGTCCACAGAGACAGAGGAACCAGCTTGTTACCCAGGCCATGATACAGTGTCCACAGAGACAGAGGACCAGCTTGTTACCCACGCCATGATACAGTGTCCACAGAGACATAGGAGCAGCTTGTTACCCACGCCATGATACAGTGTCCACAGAGACAGAGGAACCAGCTTGTTACCCAGGCCATGATACAATGTCCACAGAGACAGAGGACCAGCTTGTTACCCACGCCATGATACAGTGTCCACAGAGACAGAGGAACCAGCTTGTTACCCACGCCATGATACAGTGTCCACAGAGACATAGGAACCAGCTTGTTACCCACGCCATGATACAGGGTCCACAGAGACAGAGGAACCAGCTTGTTACCCACGCCATGATACAGTGTCCACAGAGATAGAGGAACCAGCTTGTTACCCACGCCATGATACAGTGTCCACAGAGACAGAGGAACCAGCTTGTTACCCACGCCGTGATACAGTGTCCACAGAGACAGAGGACCAGCTTGTTACCCACGCCATGATACAGTGTCCACAGAGACAGAGGACCGGCTTGTTACCCACGCCATGATACAGTGTCCACAGAGACAGAGGACCGGCTTGTTACCCACGCCATGATACAGTGTCCACAGAGACAGAGGAACCAGCTTGTTACCCACGCCATGATAGAATGTCCACAGAGACATAAGAACCAGCTTGTTACCCACGCCATGATACAGTGTCCACAGAGATAGAGGAACCAGCTTGTTACCCACGCCATGATACAGTGTCCACAGAGACAGAGGAACCAGCTTGTTACCCACGCCATGATACAGTGTCCACAGAGACAGAGGACCAGCTTGTTACCCACGCCATGATACAGTGTCCACAGAGACAGAGGACCGGCTTGTTACCCACGCCATGATACAGTGTCCACAGAGACAGAGGACCGGCTTGTTACCCACGCCATGATACAGTGTCCACAGAGACAGAGGACCAGCTTGTTACCCACGCCATGATACAGTGTCCACAGAGACAGAGGAACCAGCTTGTTACCCACGCCATGATACAGTGTCCACAGAGACAGAGGACCAGCCTGTTACCCACGCCATGATACAGTGTCCACAGAGACAGAGGAGCCAGCTTGTTACCCAGGCCATGATACAGTGTCCACAGAGACAGAGGAACCAGCTTGTTACCCACGCCATGATACAGTGTCCACAGAGACAGAGGACCAGCTTGTTACCCACGCCATGATACAGTGTCCACAGAGACAGAGGAACCAGCTTGTTACCCACGCCATGATACAGTGTCCACAGAGACAGAGGAACCAGCTTGTTACCCACGCCATGATACAGTGTCCACAGAGACAGAGGACCAGCTTGTTACCCACGGCATGATACAGTGTCCACAGAGACAGAGGACCACCTTGTTACCCACGCCATGATACAGTGTCCACAGAGACAGAGGACCAGCTTGTTACCCACGCCATGATACAGTGTCCACAGAGACAGAGGAACCAGCTTGTTACCCACGCCATGATACAGTGTCCACAGAGACAGAGGACCAGCTTGTTACCCACGCCATGATACAGTGTCCACAGAGACAGAGGAACCAGCTTGTTACCCTGGCCATGATACAGTGTCCACAGAGACAGAGGACCAGCTTGTTACCCACGCCATGATACAGTGTCCACAGAGACAGAGGACCAGCTTGTTACCCACGCCATGATACAGTGTCCACAGAGACAGAGGAACCAGCTTGTTACCCACGCCATGATACAGTGTTCACAGAGACAGAGGAACCAGCTTGTTACCCAGGCCATGATACAGTGTCCACAGAGACAGAGGACCAGCTTGTTACCCACGCCATGATACAGTGTCCACAGAGACAGAGGAACCAGCTTGTTACCCAGGCCATGATACAGTGTCCACAGAGACAGAGGACCAGCTTGTTACCCACGCCATGATACAGTGTCCACAGAGACAGAGGAACCAGCTTGTTACCCACGCCATGATACAGTGTCCACAGAGACAGAGGAACCAGCTTGTTATCCACGCCATGATACAGTGTCCACTGAGACAGAGGAACCAGCTTGTTACCCACGCCATGACACAGTGTCCACAGAGACAGAGGAACCAGCTTGTTACCCACGCCATGATACAGTGTCCACAGAGACAGAGGACCAGCTTGTTACCCACGCCATGATACAGTGTCCACAGAGACAGAGGAACCAGCTTGTTACCCAGGCCATGATACAGTGTCCACAGAGACAGAGGAACCAGCTTGTTACCCACGCTATGATACAGTGTCCACAGAGACAGAGGACCAGCTTGTTACCCACGCCATGATACAGTGTCCACAGAGACAGAGGAACCAGCTTGTTACGCACGCCATGATACAGTGTCCACAGAGACAGAGGAACCAGCTTGTTACCCACGCCATGATACAGTGTCCACAGAGACAGAGGACCAGCTTGTTACCCACGGCATGATGCAGTGTCCACAGAGACAGAGGACCAGCTTGTTACCCAGGCCATGATACAGTGTCCACAGAGACAGAGGACCAGCTTGTTACCCACGCCATGATAGAGTGTCCACAGAGACAGAGGAACCAGCTTGTTACCCACGCCATGATACAGTGTCCACAGAGACAGAGGACCAGCTTGTTACCCACGCCATGATAGAGTGTCCACAGAGACAGAGGAACCAGCTTGTTACCCACGCCATGACACAGTGTCCACAGAGACAGAGGAACCAGCTTGTTACCCACGCCATGATACAGTGTCCACAGAGACAGAGGAACCAGCTTGTTACCTACGCCATGATACAGTGTCCACAGAGACAGAGGAACCAGCTTGTTACCCACGCCATGATACAGTGTCCACAGAGACAGAGGACCAGCTTGTTACCCACGCCATGATACAGTGTCTACAGAGACAGAGGAACCAGCTTGTTACCCACGCCATGATACAGTGTCCACAGAGACAGAGGAACCAGCTTGTTACCCACGCCATGATACAGTGTCCACAGAGATAGAGGACCAGCTTGTTACCCACGGCATGATACAGTGTCCACAGAGACAGAGGACCACCTTGTTACCCACGCCATGATACAGTGTCCACAGAGACAGAGGACCAGCTTGTTACCCACGCCATGATACAGTGTCCACAGAGACAGAGGAACCAGCTTGTTACCCACGCCATGATACAGTGTCCACAGAGACAGAGGACCAGCTTGTTACCCACGCCATGTTACAGTGTCCACAGAGACAGAGGAACCAGCTTGTTACCCACGCCATGATACAGTGTCCACAGAGACAGAGGACCAGCTTGTTACCTACGCCATGATACAGTGTCCACAGAGACAGAGGACCAGCTTGTTACCCACGCCATGATACAGTGTCCACAGAGACAGAGGAACCAGCTTGTTACCCACGCCATGATACAGTGTCACCAGAGACAGAGGAACCAGCTTGTTACCCACGCCATGATACAGTGTCCACAGAGACAGAGGACCAGCTTGATACCCACGCCATGATACAGTGTCCACAGAGACAGAGGAACCAGCTTGTTACCCACGCCATGATACAGTGTCCACAGAGACAGATGACCAGCTTGTTACCCACGCCATGATACAGTGTCCACAGACAGAGGAACCAGCTTGTTACCCACGCCATGATACAGTGTCCACAGAGATAGAGGAACCAGCTTGTTACCCACGCCATGATACAGTGTCCACAGAGACAGAGGAACCAGCTTGTTACCCACGCCATGATACAGTGTCCACAGAGACAGAGGAACCAGCTTGTTATCCACGCCATGATACAGTGTCCACAGAGACAGAGGACCAGCTTGTTACCCACGCCATGATACAGTGTCCACAGAGACAGAGGACCAGCTTGTTACCCACGCCATGATACAGTGTCCACAGAGACAGAGGAACCAGCTTGTTACCCACGCCATGATACAGTGTCCACAGAGACAGAGGAACCAGCTTGTTATCCACGCCATGATACAGTGTCCACTGAGACAGAGGAACCAGCTTGTTACCCACGCCATGACACAGTGTCCACAGAGACAGAGGAACCAGCTTGTTACCCACGCCATGATACAGTGTCCACAGAGACAGAGGACCAGCTTGTTACCCACGCCATGATACAGTGTCCACAGAGACAGAGGAACCAGCTTGTTACCCACGCCATGATACAGGGTCCACAGAGACAGAGGAACCAGCTTGTTACCCACGCCATGATACAGTGTCCACAGAGACAGAGGAACCCGCTTGTTACCCACGCCATGATACAGTGTCCACAGAGACAGAGGAACCAGCGTGTTACCCACGCCATGATACAGTGTCCACAGAGACAGAGGAACCCGCTTGTTACCCACGCCATGATACAGTGTCCACAGAGACAGAGGAACCAGCGTGTTACCCACGCCATGATACAGTGTCCACAGAGACAGAGGAACCAGCTTGTTACCCACGCCATGATACAGTGTCCACAGAGACAGAGGACCAGCTTGTTACCCACGCCATGATACAGTGTCCACAGAGACAGAGGAACCAGCTTGTTACCCAGGCCATGATACAGTGTCCACAGAGACAGAGGACCAGCTTGTTACCCACGCCATGATACAGTGTCCACAGAGACAGAGGAACCAGCTTGTTACCCACGCCATGATACAGTGTCCACAGAGACAGAGGAACCAGCTTGTTATCCACGCCATGATACAGTGTCCACTGAGACAGAGGAACCAGCTTGTTACCCACGCCATGACACAGTGTCCACAGAGACAGAGGAACCAGCTTGTTACCCACGCCATGATACAGTGTCCACAGAGACAGAGGACCAGCTTGTTACCCACGCCATGATACAGTGTCCACAGAGACAGAGGAACCAGCTTGTTACCCACGCCATGATACAGGGTCCACAGAGACAGAGGAACCAGCTTGTTACCCACGCCATGATACAGTGTCCACAGAGACAGAGGAACCCGCTTGTTACCCACGCCATGATACAGTGTCCACAGAGACAGAGGAACCAGCGTGTTACCCACGCCATGATACAGTGTCCACAGAGACAGAGGAACCAGCTTGTTACCCAGGCCATGATACAGTGTCCACAGAGACAGAGGACCAGCTTGTTACCCACGCCATGATACAGTGTCCACAGAGACATAGGAGCAGCTTGTTACCCACGCCATGATACAGTGTCCACAGAGACAGAGGAACCAGCTTGTTATCCACGCCATGATACAGTGTCCACTGAGACAGAGGAACCAGCTTGTTACCCACGCCATGACACAGTGTCCACAGAGACAGAGGAACCAGCTTGTTACCCACGCCATGATACAGTGTCCACAGAGACAGAGGACCAGCTTGTTACCCACGCCATGATACAGTGTCCACAGAGACAGAGGAACCAGCTTGTTACCCACGCCATGATACAGTGTCCACAGAGACAGAGGAACCAGCTTGTTACCCACGCTATGATACAGTGTCCACAGAGACAGAGGACCAGCTTGTTACCCACGCCATGATACAGTGTCCACAGAGACAGAGGAACCAGCTTGTTACGCACGCCATGATACAGTGTCCACAGAGACAGAGGAACCAGCTTGTTACCCACGCCATGATACAGTGTCCACAGAGACAGAGGACCAGCTTGTTACCCACGGCATGATGCAGTGTCCACAGAGACAGAGGACCAGCTTGTTACCCAGGCCATGATACAGTGTCCACAGAGACAGAGGACCAGCTTGTTACCCACGCCATGATAGAGTGTCCACAGAGACAGAGGACCAGCTTGTTACCCACGCCATGATACAGTGTCCACAGAGACAGAGGACCAGCTTATTACCCACGCCATGATAGAGTGTCCACAGAGACAGAGGAACCAGCTTGTTACCCACGCCATGACACAGTGTCCACAGAGACAGAGGAACCAGCTTGTTACCCACGCCATGATACAGTGTCCACAGAGACAGAGGAACCAGCTTGTTACCTACGCCATGATACAGTGTCCACAGAGACAGAGGAACCAGCTTGTTACCCACGCCATGATACAGTGTCCACAGAGACAGAGGACCAGCTTGTTACCCACGCCATGATACAGTGTCCACAGAGACAGAGGAACCAGCTTGTTACCCACGCCATGATACAGTGTCCACAGAGACAGAGGAACCAGCTTGTTACCCACGCCATGATACAGTGTCCACAGAGATAGAGGACCAGCTTGTTACCCACGGCATGATACAGTGTCCACAGAGACAGAGGACCACCTTGTTACCCACGCCATGATACAGTGTCCACAGAGACAGAGGACCAGCTTGTTACCCACGCCATGATACAGTGTCCACAGAGACAGAGGAACCAGCTTGTTACCCACGCCATGATACAGTGTCCACAGAGACAGAGGACCAGCTTGTTACCCACGCCATGATACAGTGTCCACAGAGACAGAGGAACCAGCTTGTTACCCACGCCATGATACAGTGTCCACAGAGACAGAGGACCAGCTTGTTACCTACGCCATGATACAGTGTCCACAGAGACAGAGGACCAGCTTGTTACCCACGCCATGATACAGTGTCCACAGAGACAGAGGAACCAGCTTGTTACCCACGCCATGATACAGTGTCCACAGAGACAGAGGAACCAGCTTGTTACCCACGCCATGATACAGTGTCCACAGAGACAGAGGACCAGCTTGATACCCACGCCATGATACAGTGTCCACAGAGACAGAGGAACCAGCTTGTTACCCACGCCATGATACAGTGTCCACAGAGACAGATGACCAGCTTGTTACCCACGCCATGATACAGTGTCCACAGAGACAGAGGAACCAGCTTGTTACCCACGCCATGATACAGTGTCCACAGAGATAGAGGAACCAGCTTGTTACCCACGCCATGATACAGTGTCCACAGAGACAGAGGAACCAGCTTGTTACCCACGCCATGATACAGTGTCCACAGAGACAGAGGAACCAGCTTGTTACCCACGCCATGATACAGTGTCCACAGAGACAGAGGACCAGCTTGTTACCCACGCCATGATACAGTGTCCACAGAGACAGAGGACCAGCTTGTTACCCACGCCATGATACAGTGTCCACAGAGACAGAGGAACCAGCTTGTTACCCACGCCATGATACAGTGTCCACAGAGACAGAGGAACCAGCTTGTTATCCACGCCATGATACAGTGTCCACTGAGACAGAGGAACCAGCTTGTTACCCACGCCATGACACAGTGTCCACAGAGACAGAGGAACCAGCTTGTTACCCACGCCATGATACAGTGTCCACAGAGACAGAGGACCAGCTTGTTACCCACGCCATGATACAGTGTCCACAGAGACAGAGGAACCAGCTTGTTACCCACGCCATGATACAGGGTCCACAGAGACAGAGGAACCAGCTTGTTACCCACGCCATGATACAGTGTCCACAGAGACAGAGGAACCCGCTTGTTACCCACGCCATGATACAGTGTCCACAGAGACAGAGGAACCAGCGTGTTACCCACGCCATGATACAGTGTCCACAGAGACAGAGGAACCAGCTTGTTACCCACGCCATGATACAGTGTCCACAGAGACAGAGGACCAGCTTGTTACCCACGCCATGATACAGTGTCCACAGAGACAGAGGAACCAGCTTGTTACCCAGGCCATGATACAGTGTCCACAGAGACAGAGGACCAGCTTGTTACCCACGCCATGATACAGTGTCCACAGAGACATAGGAGCAGCTTGTTACCCACGCCATGATACAGTGTCCACAGAGACAGAGGAACCAGCTTGTTACCCACGCCATGATACAGTGTCCACAGAGACAGAGGAACCAGCTTGTTACCCAGGCCATGATACAATGTCCACAGAGACAGAGGACCAGCTTGTTACCCACGCCATGATACAGTGTCCACAGAGACAGAGGAACCAGCTTGTTACCCACGCCATGATACAGTGTCCACAGAGACATAGGAACCAGCTTGTTACCCACGCCATGATACAGGGTCCACAGAGACAGAGGAACCAGCTTGTTACCCACGCCATGATACAGTGTCCACAGAGATAGAGGAACCAGCTTGTTACCCACGCCATGATACAGTGTCCACAGAGACAGAGGAACCAGCTTGTTACCCACGCCATGATACAGTGTCCACAGAGACAGAGGACCAACTTGTTACCCACGCCATGATACAGTGTCCACAGAGACAGAGGACCGGCTTGTTACCCACGCCATGATACAGTGTCCACAGAGACAGAGGACCGGCTTGTTACCCACGCCATGATACAGTGTCCACAGAGACAGAGGAACCAGCTTGTTACCCACGCCATGATAGAGTGTCCACAGAGACATAGGAACCAGCTTGTTACCCACGCCATGATACAGTGTCCACAGAGACAGAGGAACCAGCTTGTTACCCACGCCATGATACAGTGTCCACAGAGACAGAGGAACCAGCTTGTTACCCACGCCATGATACAGTGTCCACAGAGACAGAGGAACCAGCTTGTTACCCACGCCATGATACAGTGTCCACAGAGACAGAGGACCAGCTTGTTACCCACGCCATGATACAGTGTCCACAGAGACAGAGGAACCAGCTTGTTACCCACGCCATGATACAGTGTCCACAGAGACAGAGGAACCAGCTTGTTACCCAGGCCATGATACAGTGTCCACAGAGACAGAGGAACCAGCTTGTTACCCACGCCATGATACAGTGTCCACAGAGACAGAGGAACCAGCTTGTTACCCACGCCATGATACAGTGTCCACAGAGACAGAGGAACCAGCTTGTTACCCACGCCATGATACAGTGTCCACAGAGACAGAGGAACCAGCTTGTTACCCACGCCATGATACAGTGTCCACAGAGACATAGGAACCAGCTTGTTACCCACGCCATGATACAGTGTCCACAGAGACAGAGGACCAGCTTGTTACCCACGCCATGATACAGTGTCCACAGAGATAGAGGAACCAGCTTGTTACCCACGCCATGATACAGTGTCCACAGAGACAGAGGAACCAGCTTGTTACCCACGCCATGATACAGTGTCCACAGAGACAGAGGACCAGCTTGTTACCCACGCCATGATACAGTGTCCACAGAGACAGAGGACCAGCTTGTTACCCACGCCATGATAGAGTGTCCACAGAGACAGAGGAACCAGCTTGTTACCCACGCCATGATACAGTGTCCACAGAGACAGAGGAACCAGCTTGTTACCCACGCCATGATACAGTGTCCACAGAGACAGAGGACCAGCTTGTTACCCACGCCATGATACAGTGTCCACAGAGACAGAGGAACCAGCTTGTTAACCCACGCCATGATACAGTGTCCACAGAGACAGAGGAACCAGCTTGTTACCCACGCCATGATACAGTGTCCACAGAGACAGAGGAACCAGCTTGTTACCCACGCCATGATACAGTGTCCACAGAGACAGAGGAACCAGCTTGTTTTAATGTCTCTGATGGATGCGGATGATCAATAAAAGCGAGAAGTGACTGTCGCCATGGCAAGGGACGTTCTAGCGACTTCCACGAGCATTGTGGGACGGCTGCTGAGTATGTCGACCTGCATGCCGCGAATACAGATGGTTCCGGACTACTCACATGGAAAACTCTACTCGCACTAAACATGAAAAACTTGCCCACTTTACTTTCTGTGGCGGCGTGCTGAGGGAAGGAAGACTGAGAACTGCAGCCCGACGCTTTTTAAACGCCTTTCTTACCCCATTATCCAGGTGGCTTCACTGGACATGCACTCTCTACACCAGAAACACATTAGTTTGGTTGTCATACGTGCTGCTGAGTGCATTCAGCAATAAACAACTGAGTACATACCTCGAGTACAATGTATCAAGCTTAGTGGCACAATAATAGTTGGGACTGAAGCTATTAGCGAAGTGCAGGACGCAGCGAGAATACCTCATGGTAATTAATACTTCATGGTAATACCTCATGGTAATAACATACCTATTGGTAATACCTCATGGTAATAACATACCTCATGGTAATACCTCATGGTAATACCTCATGGTAATACCTCATGGTAATAACATACCTCATGGGAATTAATACCTCATGGTAATACCTCATGGTAATACCTCATGGTAATACCTCATGGTAATAACATACCTCATGGTAATTAATACCTCATGGTAATACCTCTTGGTAATAACATACCTCTTGGTAATACCTCATGGTAATAACATACCTCGTGGTAATACCTCATGGTAATACCTCATGGTAATAACATACCTATTGGTAATACCTCATGGTAATAACATACCTCATGGTAATACCTCATGGTAATACCTCATGGTAATACCTCATGATAATAACATACCTCATGGGAATTAATACCTCATGGTAATACCTCATGGTAATACCTCATGGTAATACCTCATGGTAATAACATACCTCATGGTAATTAATACCTCATGGTAATACCTCTTGGTAATAACATACCTCTTGGTAATACCTCATGGTAATAACATACCTCGTGGTAATACCTCATGGTAATACCTCATGGTAATAACATACCTCTTGGTAATACCTCATGGTAATACCTCATGGTAATACCTCATGGTAATAACATACCTCATGGTAATTAATACCTCATGGTAATACCTCTTGGTAATAACATACCTCTTGGTAATACCTCATGGTAATAACATACCTCATGGTAATACCTCATGGTAATAACCTACCTCATGGTAATACCTCTTGGTAATAACATACCTCATGGTAATACCTCATGGTAATAACATACCTCGTGGTAATACCTCATGGTAATACCTCATGGTAATAACATACCTCATGGTAATTAATACCTCATGGTAATACCTCATGGTAATACCTCATGGTAATACCTCATGGTAATAACATACGTCATGGTAATACCTCATGGTAATACCTCATGGTAATATGAATCACGGTGTATTGATACTTAGTCTCGTGAAATCGTGAAAAATAAAACTTTAACATTGTCAAAAAGTGCTAACAAATCCATCAATGACTCATCGAATTACAGAGATATTGCAATCAGTAGCGTATTAGACAAGCTTTTAGATCATATCATTCTGAAGAAAAACGAGCATATATTTAAATCCTGTGTCCAACAGTATGGGTTTAAAAAGGGCCATTCTACCTGGCAGTGCACTTTGTTTACAAAGAGGTGATACAATACTATATGAATGGTGGAGGTGATGTAAATACAGTGTTATTAGATGCAAGTAAAGCTTTTGATTGTGTAAATTATATAAAACTGTTTAAGACTCTTATTGAAAGGAGGATATGTCCCGTCATTGCCAGGTTCCTTGCAGTGCTGTACACTAATCAGAGTGTGCGAGTACAATGGGCTAATTCCGTTAGTCCTGCGTTCACTGTGAGCAACGGCGTTAAACAAGGTGGTGTAATGTCTCCTATTCTGTACTGTGTCTATTGTGACAAACTGATAGAACGATTAAAAAACTCGGGCCTTGGGTGCCACATTGGCCACATCTTTGTCGGTGCCTTGGCATATGCAGATGACTTAGTTGTACTTGCTCCAAGCAGACATGCTCTTGAAGCCATGTTAAGCATAGCAAGTGACTTTGCAAACGAGTATGATATTAAATTCAATCCCAAGAAGAGTCAACTGTTGATATTTAGTAGCGTTGATCTTTCAAATACAAAAGTAGCTGTTGAGGGCATGCTGTTAATATCCCAGAAAACGGCTGTACATTTGGGTAATCCCGTCAACTCTACTAAAGACGACGGAGGTGTCCATAACACCCTCAACGCATTCTATCGCAAAGTAAGCGTCTTTATAGCTCAGTTTAAACATGTGGCGCATAACGTTAAATACGATTTATTCAAGGTTTTATGTATGTCGGCTTATGGGTGCCAATTATGGGATTTCTCGTCCACGGCATGTCAATCGTTTTATATAGCCTGGCGGAAGGTGATACGCAGACTATTTGATTTACCTTATCGAACTCACTCTAAATGTCTTCCAATTATGTGTAATGACCTGGCTGCTGAAGTGCAACTTCACAATAGATTTATTGTTTTCGTAAAACGTATGCTGATAAGTAAGAACCCTTGCACGAATTTCTGTGCATGGTTATCCTTAAAGGGAAGTAAATCCAATGGAAGTAAGAGTGTTAATTTTATATGTGACAAATATCTTATCAGTAAGTACAATTTTAGTGCTTTATCAGCCAGCCGCTTAAGGCAGTAAGTCTTAAATCACTGTGATCGCGCCACGGAAGAAGATTTAATGCGTGTCAGTGCCATAAAAGAATTTTTGCAGTTAAGGGCACAGGTCCTGACGACAATGAAGGCATCACTGACATCATCGAGTATTTATGCACTGAGTAGCACAGACCTATACCGGTTTTTGTGTTGTTGTTTTTGTTTTTTTACGTTTATTACGTTCCTCTGAAATTCTTTTTGTTCTTTTTTTTTGTTCTCTGTGACTGTCATCTGTACTTCGAGTACGAATAAAGATATATATATTAACTGTATGTTGTCTATATCAAACTTCACGTACAAGTGTTTATCTGAGATCTGAGTTGGTATGTTGTGTAACCTACCGCTTTCTATAGGGGGGTTGGGGGGGGGGGGGGCAACCACTGATTATTAATGAAGGCATTCGGGAGATGAAAGAGTTGCGACAGCTGCCTTAATACCACTAGAAAGCGAGTCTAGCTCTCTGACCTGGACCGTAATGGAAACACACCGGACTTTCAGGAATGATATATAGGTCGATTTGTGAACGTCTCCGCAACAAGTCATCTGTCCTGCGACACCCGCGCTGGCCATTTAATATTGTATGACTGGCAGGACGGGCTGGCGTTCTGCTTTGTCTTTGATGGTTCCATGGCAACGGGGGGGGGGGGGGCTGCTGGATGTAACACGGGTTCCACTTCACCACAGATACACACTGCCCACTACCCCGGCTATGGTGGTGACCGCAGACACGAGACGGCGTACTGGAACTTCAGTTCGTATTCCAAAAGACACTTGAGTAATGACAAGTGTTAAAGCTGCTATTACAACACTCTTCCCCTATAAGCTATTATGTGTCACTAATCAAATGGAATGTTATTAAAACACTTTTTTGTGCATTTCCTGAACAAAATTATGGTTTTTTGATGTATTAAGTCGTCAATGTTGGTCCTCACTGGCGCGTTTTACTTTTTACCACCAGCTCTGAGATTGCCGAGTGACGCAGTATTGCGGCCTTTATGAACACCCAACGACCGCTCAGCTGCTGTATGGAAATCGCCCAAGAAACCGAGCAAATGTAGCAAAAACTTCGAGGTAAGATACACGCCAAGAGTCTGTTTTCCAAACATACAGAAAACAACAAAAGTCTGAACGTGTTATCCGCCATTTGTGGAACAGTTGAAAGAAGATGTTTTTGTTAGACTTGTGAGTGTTTGGTACTGAAGGATTTGGATGCTTCAGTGCGACTAGGGACAGCGATAGGGCTTTCTGGCCTCGCACTACAGACGCCAGGCATATTCCAGGAGGTATGTCGGTATGTCTCCCACTACCACATCCAAACCAGCTCCTTTAGCTGCTGGTTGCGCACTGGGCGTCTGACCGACAGACCGAAGCTCCATCCTCGCCATGTGAATCATTCCATTATCACGGGTCATCATGTGCTTCAACCATTTAATGTAACCATTTAATCCCACCTCTCCCAATGATACCATTTTGTCATTTTTTTAATTTTTATTTTGTAACAGTAGTAAGCTTACACAGAAAGAAAATAAAAGTAGAAAAGGAAAGAAACAAAGACTGATCAAGTTAAGCAAACATGTAGCTTACGCCGTTCATAAAGAGTGCAGAATATCATTGGTGTTGATTAAATTCGTACCCCGGTCTCTCCTGTGGGTGAAATCTCACATGGCACCAGGTCTTGCTGTTATTTGGTCGCAAACATTAACGCCGGAGCGGCGTTGCCACTGAACTGGCCTTTCGCCACAGAGAAGATGGATGCATCGAGAGTGAGTTCTTGGCTCTTAATTAAAGATGCGTCGAATACTTTTGCGCTCAACGGTCAAGCTTAGATTTCAGCGGCCTGCGATCACTCCTTGCTGAAGGCCGCTCGTCCGATGAAAGCGAGCTCCATGGTCCACGGCTCCCGGCCTGGTCCACGGCTCCCGGCCTGGTCCACGGCTCCCGGCCTGGTCCACGGCTCCCGGCCTAGTCCACGGCTCCCGGCCTGGTCCCGGCCTGGTCCACGGCTCCCGGCCTGGTCCACGGCTCCCGGCCTGGTCCACGGCTCCCGGCCTGGTCCACGGCTCCCGGCCTGGTCCACGGCTCCCGGCCTGGTCCACGGCTCCGGCCTGGTCCACGGCTCCCGGCCTGGTCCACGGCTCTAGGCCTGGTCCACGGCTCCCGGCCTGGTCGACGGCTCCCGGCCTGGTCCACGGCTCCCGGCCTGGTCCACGGCTCCCGGCCTGGGCCACGGCTCCCGGCCTGGTCCCGGCCTGGTCAACGGTTCTGGTCCACGGTCTGGTCCACGGCTCCCGGGCTGGTCCACGGCTCCCGGCCTGGTCCACGGCTCCCGGACTGGTCCACGGCTCCCGGCCTGGTCCAAGGCTCCGGGCCTGGTCCACGGCTCCCGGCCTAGGCCACGGCTCCCGGCCTGGTCCCGGCCTGGTCAACGGTTCTGGTCCACGGTCTGATCCACGGCTCCCGGTCTGGTCCACGGCTCCCGGCCTGGTCCACGGCTCCCGGACTGGTCCACGGCTCCCGGCCTGGTCCACGGTTCCCGGCCTGGTCCACGGCTCCCGGCCTGGTCCACGGCTCCCGGACTGGTCCACGGCTCCCGGCCTGGTCCACGGCTCCCGGCCTGGTCCCGGCCTGGTCCACGGTTCCCGGCCTGGTCCACGGCTCCCGGACTGGTCCCGGCCTGGTCCACGGCTCCCGGTCTGGTCCACGGCTCCCGGCCTGGTCCACGGCTCCCGGACTGGTCCACGGCTCCCGGCCTGGTCCAAGGCTCCGGGCCTGGTCCACGGCTCCCGGCCTAGGCCACGGCTCCCGGCCTGGTCCCGGCCTGGTCAACGGTTCTGGTCCACGGTCTGGTCCACGGCTCCCGGTCTGGTCCACGGTTCCCGGCCTGGTCCACGGCTCCCGGCCTGGTCCACGGCTCCCGGACTGGTCCACGGCTCCCGGCCTGGTCCACGGCTCCCGGCCTGGTCCCGGCCTGGTCCACGGTTCCCGGCCTGGTCCACGGCTCCCGGACTGGTCCCGGCCTGGTCCACGGCTCCCGGCCTGGTTCCGGCCTGGTCCACGGCTCCCGGCCTGGTCCACGGTTCCCGGCCTGGTCCACGGCTCCCGGACTGGTCCACGGCTCCCGGCCTGGTCCCGGCCTGGTCCACGGCTCCCGGACTGGTTCCGGCCTGGTCCACGGCTCCCGGCCTGGTCCACGGCTCCCGGACTGGTCCACGGCTCCCGGCCTGGACCACGGCTCACGGCCTGGTCCACGGCTGCCGGCCTGGTCCACTGCTCCCGGCCTGGCCCACGGCTCCCGGCCTGGCCCACGGCTCCCGGCCTGGTCCACGGCTCCCGGCCTGGTCCCGGCCTGGTCAACGGTTTCCGGCCTGGTCCACGGCTCCCGGCCTGGTCCCGGCCTGGTCAACGGTTTCCGGCCTGGTCCACGGCTCCCGGCCTGGTCCACGGCTCCCGGCCTGGTCCCGGCGTGGTCCACGGCTCCCGGCCTGGTCCCGGCCTGGTCCACGGCTCCCGGCCTGGTCTCGGCCTGGTCCACGGCTCCCGGCCTGGTCCACGGCTCCCGGCCTGGTCTACGGCTCCCGGCCTAGTCCACGGCTCCAGGCCTGATCCACGACTCCCGGCCTGGTCCACGGCTCCCGGCCTGGTCCACGGCTCCCGGCCTGGTCCACGGCTCCCGGCCTGGTCCCGGCCTGGTCCACGGCTCCCGGCCTGGTCCACGGCTCCGGGCCTGGTCCACGGCTCTCGGCCTGGTCTACGGCTCCCGGCCTGGTCCACGGCTCCAGGCCTGATCCACGACTCCCGGCCTGGTCCACGGCTCCCGGCCTGGTCCACGGCTCCCGGCCTGGTCCACGGCTCCCGGCCTGGTCCACGGCTCCCGGCCTGGTCCACGGCTCCCGGCCTGGTCCCGGCCTGGTCCACGGCTCCCGGCCTGATCCACGACTCCCGGCCTGGTCCCGGCCTGATCCACGACTCCCGGCCTGGTCCCGGCCTAGTCCACGGCTCCCGGCCTGGTCCCGGCCTGGTCCACGGCTCCCGGCCTGGTCGACGGCTCCCGGCCTGGTCCACGGCTCCCGGTCTGGTCCACGGCTCCGGCCTGGTCCACGGCTCCCGGCCTGGTCCACGGCTCTAGGCCTGGTCCACGGCTCCCGGCCTGGTCCACGGCTCCCGGCCTGGTCCACGGCTCCCGGCCTGGTCCACGGCTCCCGGCCTGAGCCACGGCTCCCGGCCTGGTCCCGGCCTGGTCAACGGTTCTGGTCCACGGTCTGGTCCACGGCTCCCGGGCTGGTCCACGGCTCCCGGCCTGGTCCACGGCTCCCGGACTGGTCCACGGCTCCCGGCCTGGTCCACGGCTCCCGGCCTGGTCCCGGCCTGGTCCACGGTTCCCGGCCTGGTCCACGGCTCCCGGACTGGTCCCGGCCTGGTCCACGGCTCCCGGCCTGGTTCCGGCCTGGTCCACGGCTCCCGGCCTGGTCCACGGTTCCCGGCCTGGTCCACGGCTCCCGGACTGGTCCACGGCTCCCGGCCAGGTCCCGGCCTGGTCCACGGCTCCCGGCCTGGTTCCGGCCTGGTCCACGGCTCCCGGCCTGGTCCACGGCTCCCGGACTGGTCCACGGCTCCCGGCCTGGACCACGGCTCACGGCCTGGCCCACGGCTCCCGGCCTGGTCCACTGCTCCCGGCCTGGCCCACGGCTCCCGGCCTGGCCCACGGCTCCCGGCCTGGTCCACGGCTCCCGGCCTGGTCCCGGCCTGGTCAACGGTTTCCGGCCTGGTCCACGGCTCCCGGCCTGGTCCCGGCCTGGTCAACGGTTTCCGGCCTGGTCCACGGCTCCCGGCCTGGTCCACGGCTTCCGGCCTGGTCCACGGCTCCCGGCCTGGTCCACGGCTCCCGGCCTGGTCTACGGCTCCCGGCCTGGTCCACGGCTCCCGGCCTGGTCCCGGCCTGGTCCACCGCCCCCGGCCTGGTCCACGGCTCCCGGCCTGGTCCACGGCTCCCGGCCTGGTCCCGGCCTGGTCAACGGTTTCCGGCCTGGTCCACGGCTCCCGGCCTGGTCCACGGCTCCCGGCCTGGTCCCGGCCTGGTCAACGGTTTCCGGCCTGGTCCACGGCCCCCGGCCTGGTCCACGGCTTCCGGCCTGGTCCACGGCTCCCGGCCTGGTCCACGGCTCGCGGCCTGGTCCACGGCTCCCGGCCTGGTCCACGGCTCCCGGGGCGATCGTCTCTCACCGGGTCAGTGATATATCTCCATGGTGATGATTCGTCTCTCAGCGGGTCAGTGATATATCTCCATGGTGATGATTCGTCTCTCAGCGGGTCAGTGATATATCTCCATGGTGATGATTCGTCCATCACCGGGTCAGTGATATATCTCCATGGTGATGACTCGTCTCTCACCGGGTTAGTGATATATCTCCATGGTGATGATTCGTCTCTCAGCGGGTCAGTGATATATCTCCATGGTGATGATTCGTCCATCACCGGGTCAGTGATATATCTCCATGGTGATGACTCGTCTCTCACCGGGTCAGTGATATATCTCCATGGTGATGATTCGTCTCTCAGCGGGTCAGTGATATATCTCCATGGTGATGATTCGTCTCTCAGCGGGTCAGTGATATATCTCCATGGTGATGATTCGTCTCTCAGCGGGTCAGTGATATATCTCCATGGTGATGATTCGTCCATCACCGGGTCAGTGATATATCTCCATGGTGATGACTCGTCTCTCACCGGGTGAGTGATATATCTCCATGGTGATGCTTCGTCTCTCAGCGGGTCAGTGATATATCTCCATGGTGATGATTCGTCTCTCAGCGGGTCAGTGATATATCTCCATGGTGATGAAGTCCTCGGCTCTCACCGGGTCAGTGATATATCTCCATGGTGATGATTCGTCTCTCAGCGGGTCAGTGATATATCTCCATGGTGATGATTCGTCCATCACCGGGTCAGTGATATATCTCCATGGTGATGACTCGTCTCTCACCGGGTCAGTGATATATCTCCATGGTGATGATTCGTCTCTCAGCGGGTCAGTGATATATCTCCATGGTGATGAAGTCCTCGGCTCTCACCGGGTCAGTGATATATCTCCATGGTGATGATTCGTCTCTCAGCGGGTCAGTGATATATCTCCATGGTGATGATTCGTCTCTCAGCGGGTCAGTGATATATCTCAATGGTGATGATTCGTCTCTCAGCGGGTCAGTGATATATCTCCATGGTGATGATTCGTCTCTCAGCGGGTCAGTGATATATCTCCATGGTGATGATTCGTCTCTCAGCGGGTCAGTGATATATCTCCATGGTGATGATTCGTCCATCACCGGGTCAGTGATATATCTCCATGGTGATGACTCGTCTCTCACCGGGTCAGTGATATATCTCCATGGTGATGATTCGTCTCTCAGCGGGTCAGTGATATATCTCCATGGTGATGAAGTCCTCGGCTCTCACCGGGTCAGTGATATATCTCCATGGTGATGATTCGTCTCTCAGCGGGTCAGTGATATATCTCCATGGTGATGATTCGTCTCTCAGCGGGTCAGTGATATATCTCCATGGTGATGATTCGTCTCTCAGCGGGTCAGTGATATATCTCCATGGTGATGATTCGTCTCTCAGCGGGTCAGTGATATATCACCATGGTGATGAAGTCCTCGGCTCTCACCGGGTCAGTGATATATCTCCATGGTGATGATTCGTCTCTCAGCGGGTCAGTGATATATCTCCATGGTGATGAAGTCCTCGGCTCTCACCGGGTCAGTGATATATCTCCATGGTGATGATTCGTCTCTCAGCGGGTCAGTGATATATCTCCATGGTGATGATTCGTCTCTCAGCGGGTCAGTGATATATCTCCATGGTGATGATTCGTCTCTCAGCGGGTCAGTGATATATCTCCATGGTGATGATTCGTCTCTCAGCGGGTCAGTGATATATCTCCATGGTGATGATTCGTCTCTCAGCGGGTCAGTGATATATCTCCATGGTGATGATTCGTCTCGCAGCGGGTCAGTGATATATCTCCATGGTGATGATTCGTCCATCACCGGGTCAGTGATATATCTCCATGGTGATGACTCGTCTCTCACCGGGTCAGTGATATATCTCCATGGTGATGATTCGTCGCTCAGCGGGTCAGTGATATATCTCCATGGTGATGAAGTCCTCGGCTCTCACCGGGTCAGTGATATATCTCCATGGTGATGATTCGTCTCTCAGCGGGTCAGTGATATATCTCCATGGTGATGATTCGTCTCTCAGCGGGTCAGTGATATATCTCCATGGTGATGATTCGTCTCTCAGCGGGTCAGTGATATATCTCCATGGTGATGATTCGTCTCTCAGCGGGTCAGTGATATATCTCCATGGTGATGATTCGTCTCTCAGCGGGTCAGTGATATATCTCCATGGTGATGATTCGTCCATCACCGGGTCAGTGATATATCTCCATGGTGATGACTCGTCTCTCACCGGGTCAGTGATATATCTCCATGGTGATGATTCGTCTCTCAGCGGGTCAGTGATATATCTCCATGGTGATGAAGTCCTCGGCTCTCACCGGGTCAGTGATATATCTCCATGGTGATGATTCGTCTCTCAGCGGGTCAGTGATATATCTCCATGGTGATGATTCGTCTCTCAGCGGGTCAGTGATATATTTCCATGGTGATGATTCGTCTCTCAGCGGGTCAGTGATATATCTCCATGGTGATGATTCGTCTCTCAGCGGGTCAGTGATATATCTCCATGGTGATGAAGTCCTCGGCTCTCACCGGGTCAGTGATATATCTCCATGGTGATGATTCGTCTCTCAGCGGGTCAGTGATATATCTCCATGGTGATGAAGTCCTCGGCTCTCACCGGGTCAGTGATATATCTCCATGGTGATGATTCGTCTCTCAGCGGGTCAGTGATATATCTCCATGGTGATGATTCGTCTCGCAGCGGGTCAGTGATATATCTCCATGGTGATGATTCGTCCATCACCGGGTCAGTGATATATCTCCATGGTGATGACTCGTCTCTCACCGGGTCAGTGATATATCTCCATGGTGATGATTCGTCTCTCAGCGGGTCAGTGATATATCTCCATGGTGATGAAGTCCTCGGCTCTCACCGGGTCAGTGATATATCTCCATGGTGATGATTCGTCTCTCAGCGGATCAGTGATATATCTCCATGGTGATGATTCGTCTCTCAGCGGGTCAGTGATATATCTCCATGGTGATGATTCGTCTCTCAGCGGGTCAGTGATATATCTCCATGGTGATGATTCGTCTCTCAGCGGGTCAGTGATATATCTCCATGGTGATGATTCGTCTCTCAGCGGGTCAGTGATATATCTCCATGGTGATGATTCGTCCATCACCGGGTCAGTGATATATCTCCATGGTGATGACTCGTCTCTCACCGGGTCAGTGATATATCTCCATGGTGATGATTCGTCTCTCAGCGGGTCAGTGATATATCTCCATGGTGATGATTCGTCTCTCAGCGGGTCAGTGATATATCTCCATGGTGATGAAGTCCTCGGCTCTCACCGGGTGAGTGATATATCTCCGTGGTGATGACTGGTCTCTCACCGGGTCAGTGATATATCTCCATGGTGATGATTCGTCTCTCAGCGGGTCAGTGATATATCTCCATGGTGATGAAGTCCTCGGCTCTCACCGGGTGAGTGATATATCTCCATGGTGATGATTCGTTTCTCAGCGGGTCAGTGATATATCTCCATGGTGATGATTCGTCCATCACCGGGTCAGTGATATATCTCCATGGTGATGACTCGTCTCTCACCGGGTCAGTGATATATCTCCATGGTGATGATTCGTCTCTCACCGAGTCAGTGATATATCTCCATGGTGATGATTCGTCTCTCAGCGGGTGAGTGATATATCTCCATGGTGATGAAGTCCTCGGCTCTCACCGGGTGAGTGATATATCTCCATGGTGATGATTCGTCTCTCAGCGGGTCAGTGATATATCTCCATGGTGATGATTCGTCCATCACCGGGTCAGTGATATATCTCCATGGTGATGATTCGTCTCTCAGCGGGTCAGTGATATATCTCCATGGTGATGAAGTCCTCGGCTCTCACCGGGTGAGTGATATATCTCCATGGTGATGATTCGTCTCTCAGCGGGTCAGTGATATATCTCCATGGTGATGATTCGTCCATCACCGGGTCAGTGATATATCTCCATGGTGATGATTCGTCCATCACCGGGTCAGTGATATATCTCCATGGTGATGATTCGTCTCTCAGCGGGTCGGTGATATATCTCCATGGTGATGAAGTCCTCGGCTCTCACCGGGTGAGTGATATATCTCCATGGTGATGATTCGTCTCTCACCGGGTCAGTGATATATCTCCATGGTGATGACTCGTCTCTCAGCGGGTCAGTGATATATCTCCATGGTGATGATTCGTCTCTCAGCGGGTCGGTGATATATCTCCATGGTGATGAAGTCCTCGGCTCTCACCGGGTGAGTGATATATCTCCATGGTGATGATTCGTCTCTCACCGGGTCAGTGATATATCTCCATGGTGATGACTCGTCTCTCACCGGGTCAGTGATATATCTCCATGGTGATGATTCGTCTCTCAGCGGGTCAGTGATATATCTCCATGGTGATGACTCGTCTCTTACCGGGTCAGTGATATATCTCCATGGTGATGATTCGTCTCTCAGCGGGTCAGTGATATATCTCCATGGTGATGATTCGTCTCTCAGCGGGTCAGTGATATATCTCCATGGTGATGATTCGTCCATCACCGGGTCAGTGATATATCTCCATGGTGATGACTCGTCTCTCACCGGGTGAGTGATATATCTCCATGGTGATGATTCGTCTCTCAGCGGGTCAGTGATATATCTCCATGGTGATGATTCGTCCATCACCGGGTCAGTGATATATCTCCATGGTGATGACTCGTCTCTCACCGGGTCAGTGATATATCTCCATGGTGATGATTCGTCTCTCAGCGGGTCAGTGATATATCTCCATGGTGATGATTCGTCTCTCAGCGGGTCAGTGATATATCTCCATGGTGATGATTCGTCTCTCAGCGGGTCAGTGATATATCTCCATGGTGATGATTCGTCCATCACCGGGTCAGTGATATATCTCCATGGTGATGACTCGTCTCTCACCGGGTGAGTGATATATCTCCATGGTGATGATTCGTCTCTCAGCGGGTCAGTGATATATCTCCATGGTGATGATTCGTCTCTCAGCGGGTCAGTGATATATCTCCATGGTGATGAAGTCCTCGGCTCTCACCGGGTCAGTGATATATCTCCATGGTGATGATTCGTCTCTCAGCGGGTCAGTCATATATCTCCATGGTGATGATTCGTCCATCACCGGGTCAGTGATATATCTCCATGGTGATGACTCGTCTCTCACCGGGTCAGTGATATATCTCCATGGTGATGATTCGTCTCTCAGCGGGTCAGTGATATATCTCCATGGTGATGAAGTCCTCGGCTCTCACCGGGTCAGTGATATATCTCCATGGTGATGATTCGTCTCTCAGCGGGTCAGTGATATATCTCCATGGTGATGATTCGTCTCTCAGCGGGTCAGTGATATATCTCCATGGTGATGATTCGTCTCTCAGCGGGTCAGTGATATATCTCCATGGTGATGATTCGTCTCTCAGCGGGTCAGTGATATATCTCCATGGTGATGATTCGTCTCTCAGCGGGTCAGTGATATATCTCCATGGTGATGATTCGTCCATCACCGGGTCAGTGATATATCTCCATGGTGATGACTCGTCTCTCACCGGGTCAGTGATATATCTCCATGGTGATGATTCGTCTCTCAGCGGGTCAGTGATATATCTCCATGGTGATGAAGTCCTCGGCTCTCACCGGGTCAGTGATATATCTCCATGGTGATGATTCGTCTCTCAGCGGGTCAGTGATATATCTCCATGGTGATGATTCGTCTCTCAGCGGGTCAGTGATATATCTCCATGGTGATGATTCGTCTCTCAGCGGGTCAGTGATATATCTCCATGGTGATGATTCGTCTCTCAGCGGGTCAGTGATATATCTCCATGGTGATGAAGTCCTCGGCTCTCACCGGGTCAGTGATATATCTCCATGGTGATGATTCGTCTCTCAGCGGGTCAGTGATATATCTCCATGGTGATGAAGTCCTCGGCTCTCACCGGGTCAGTGATATATCTCCATGGTGATGATTCGTCTCTCAGCGGGTCAGTGATATATCTCCATGGTGATGATTCGTCTCTCAGCGGGTCAGTGATATATCTCCATGGTGATGATTCGTCTCTCAGCGGGTCAGTGATATATCTCCATGGTGATGATTCGTCTCTCAGCGGGTCAGTGATATATCTCCATGGTGATGATTCGTCTCTCAGCGGGTCAGTGATATATCTCCATGGTGATGATTCGTCTCGCAGCGGGTCAGTGATATATCTCCATGGTGATGATTCGTCCATCACCGGGTCAGTGATATATCTCCATGGTGATGACTCGTCTCTCACCGGGTCAGTGATATATCTCCATGGTGATGATTCGTCTCTCAGCGGGTCAGTGATATATCTCCATGGTGATGAAGTCCTCGGCTCTCACCGGGTCAGTGATATATCTCCATGGTGATGATTCGTCTCTCAGCGGATCAGTGATATATCTCCATGGTGATGATTCGTCTCTCAGCGGGTCAGTGATATATCTCCATGGTGATGATTCGTCTCTCAGCGGGTCAGTGATATATCTCCATGGTGATGATTCGTCTCTCAGCGGGTCAGTGATATATCTCCATGGTGATGATTCGTCTCTCAGCGGGTCAGTGATATATCTCCATGGTGATGATTCGTCCATCACCGGGTCAGTGATATATCTCCATGGTGATGACTCGTCTCTCACCGGGTCAGTGGTATATCTCCATGGTGATGATTCGTCTCTCAGCGGGTCAGTGATATATCTCCATGGTGATGAAGTCCTCGGCTCTCACCGGGTCAGTGATATATCTCCATGGTGATGATTCGTCTCTCAGCGGGTCAGTGATATATCTCCATGGTGATGATTCGTCTCTCAGCGGGTCAGTGATATATCTCCATGGTGATGATTCGTCTCTCAGCGGGTCAGTGATATATCTCCATGGTGATGAAGTCCTCGGCTCTCACCGGGTCAGTGATATATCTCCATGGTGATGATTCGTCTCTCAGTGGGTCAGTGATATATCTCCATGCTGATGATTCGTCTCTCAGCGGGTCAGTGATATATCTCCATGGTGATGATTCGTCTCTCAGCGGGTCAGTGATATATCTCCATGGTGATGATTCGTCTCTCAGCGGGTCAGTGATATATCTCCATGGTGATGATTCGTCTCTCAGCGGGTCAGTGATATATCTCCATGGTGATGATTCGTCTCGCAGCGGGTCAGTGATATATCTCCATGGTGATGATTCGTCCATCACCGGGTCAGTGATATATCTCCATGGTGATGACTCGTCTCTCACCGGGTCAGTGATATATCTCCATGGTGATGATTCGTCTCTCAGCGGGTCAGTGATATATCTCCATGGTGATGAAGTCCTCGGCTCTCACCGGGTCAGTGATATATCTCCATGGTGATGATTCGTCTCTCAGCGGATCAGTGATATATCTCCATGGTGATGATTCGTCTCTCAGCGGGTAAGTGATATATCTCCATGGTGATGATTCGTCTCTCAGCGGGTCAGTGATATATCTCCATAGTGATGATTCGTCTCTCAGCGGGTCAGTGATATATCTCCATGGTGATGATTCGTCTCTCAGCGGGTCAGTGATATATCTCCATGGTGATGATTCGTCCATCATCGGGTCAGTGATATATCTCCACGGTGATGACTCGTCTCTCACCGGGTCAGTGATATATCTCCATGGTGATGATTCGTCTCTCAGCGGGTCAGTGATATATCTCCATGGTGATGATTCGTCTCTCAGCGGGTCAGTGATATATCTCCATGGTGATGAAGTCCTCGGCTCTCACCGGGTGAGTGATATATCTCCATGGTGATGACTGGTCTCTCACCGGGTCAGTGATATATCTCCATGGTGATGATTCGTCTCTCAGCGGGTCAGTGATATATCTCCATGGTGATGAAGTCCTCGGCTCTCACCGGGTGAGTGATATATCTCCATGGTGATGATTCGTCTCTCAGCGGGTCAGTGATATATCTCCATGGTGATGATTCGTCCATCACCGGGTCAGTGATATATCTCCATGGTGATGACTCGTCTCTCACCGGGTCAGTGATATATCTCCATGGTGATGATTCGTCTCTCACCGGGTCAGTGATATATCTCCATGGTGATGATTCGTCTCTCAGCGGGTCAGTGATATATCTCCATGGTGATGAAGTCCTCGGTTCTCACCGGGTGAGTGATATATCTCCATGGTGATGATTCGTCTCTCAGCGGGTCAGTGATATATCTCCATGGTGATGATTCGTCCATCACCGGGTCAGTGATATATCTCCATGGTGATGACTCGTCTCTCACCGGGTCAGTGATATATCTCCATGGTGATGATTCGTCTCTCAGCGGGTCAGTGATATATCTCCATGGTGATGAAGTTCTCGGCTCTCACCGGGTGAGTGATATATCTCCATGGTGATGATTCGTCTCTCAGCGGGTCAGTGGTATATCTCCATGGTGATGATTCGTCCATCACCGGGTCAGTGATATATCTCCATGGTGATGGCTCGTCTCTCACCGGGTCAGTGATATATCTCCATGGTGATGATTCGTCTCTCAGCGGGTCAGTGATATATCTCCATGGTGATGATTCGTCTCTCAGCGGGTCAGTGATATATCTCCATGGTGATGAAGTCCTCGGCTCTCACCGGGTGAGTGATATATCTCCATGGTGATGATTCGTCTCTCAGCGGGTCAGTGATATATCTCCATGGTGATGATTCGTCCATCACCGGGTCAGTGATATATCTCCATGGTGATGATTCGTCCATCACCGGGTCAGTGATATATCTCCATGGTGATGATTCGTCTCTCAGCGGGTCGGTGATATATCTCCATGGTGATGAAGTCCTCGGCTCTCACCGGGTGAGTGATATATCTCCATGGTGATGATTCGTCTCTCACCGGGTCAGTGATATATCTCCATGGTGATGATTCGTCTCTCAGCGGGTCAGTGATATATCTCCATGGTGATGATTCGTCTCTCAGCGGGTCAGTGATATATCTCCATGGTGATGAAGTCCTCGGCTCTCACCGGGTGAGTGATATATCTCCATGGTGATGATTCCTCTCTCAGCGGGTCAGTGATATATCTCCATGGTGATGATTCGTCCATCACCGGGTGAGTGATATATCTCCATGGTGATGATTCGTCTCTCAGCGGGTCAGTGATATATCTCCATGGTGATGATTCGTCCATCACCGGGTCAGTGATATATCTCCATGGTGATGACTCGTCTCTCAGCGGGTCAGTGATATATCTCCATGGTGATGATTCGTCTCTCAGCGGGTCAGTGATATATCTCCATGGTGATGAAGTCCTCGGCTCTCACCGGGTGAATGATATATCTCCATGGTGATGATTCGTCTCTCAGCGGGTCAGTGATATATCTCCATGGTGATGATTCGTCCATCACCGGGTCAGTGATATATCTCCATGGTGATGACTCGTCTCTCACCGGGTCAGTGATATATCTCCATGGTGATGATTCGTCACTCAGCGGGTCAGTGATATATCTCCATGGTGATGATTCGTCCATCACCGGGTCAGTGATATATCTCCATGGTGATGACTCGTCTCTCACCGGGTCAGTGATATATATCCATGGTGATGATTCGTCTCTCAGCGGGTCAGTGATATATCTCCATGGTGATGACTCGTCTCTCACCGGGTCAGTGATATATCTCCATGGTGATGATTCTTCTCTCAGCGGGTCAGTGATATATCTCCATGGTGATGATTCGTCTCTCAGCGGGTCAGTGATATATCTCCATGGTGATGAATTGCTCGGCTCTCACCGGGTGAGTGATATATCTCCATGGTGATGATTCGTCTCTCAGCGGGTCAGTGATATATCTCCATGGTGATGATTCGTCCATCACCGGGTCAGTGATATATCTCCATGGTGATGACTCGTCTCTCACCGGGTCAGTGATATATCTCCATGGTGATGATTCGTCTCTCAGCGGGTCAGTGATATATCTCCATGGTGATGACTCGTCTCTCACCGGGTCTGTGATATATCTCCATGGTGATGACTCGTCTCTCACCGGGTGAGTGATATATCTCCATGGTGATGATTCGTCTCTCAGCGGGTCAGTGATATATCTCCATGGTGATGATTCGTCCATCACCGGGTCAGTGATATATCTCCATGGTGATGACTCGTCTCTCACCGGGTCAGTGATATATCTCCATGGTGATGATTCGTCTCTCAGCGGGTCAGTGATATATCTCCATGGTGATGATTCGTCCATCACCGGGTCAGTGATATATCTCCATGGTGATGATTCGTCTCTCAGCGGGTCAGTGATATATCTCCATGGTGATGACTCGTCTCTCACCGGGTCAGTGATATATCTCCATGGTGATGATTCGTCTCTCAGCGGGTCAGTGATATATCTCCATGGTGATGATTCGTCTCTCAACGGGTCAGTGATATATCTCCATGGTGATGAAGTCCTCGGCTCTCACCGGGTGAGTGATATATCTCCATGGTGATGATTCGTCTCTCAGCGGGTCAGCGATGTATCTCCATGGTGATGATTCGTCTCTCAGCGGGTCAGTGATATATCTCCATGGTGATGATTCGTCTCTCAGCGGGTCAGTGATATATCTCCATGGTGATGAAGTGCTCGGCTCTCACCAGGTGAGTGATATATCTCCATGGTGATGATTCGTCTCTCAGCGGGTCAGTGATATATCTCCATGGTGATGATTCGTCCATCACCGGGTCAGTGATATATCTCCATGGTGATGATTCGTCTCTCAGCGGGTCAGTGATATATCTCCATGGTGATGAAGTGCTCGGCTCTCACCGGGTGAGTGATATATCTCCATGGTGATGATTCGTCTCTCAGCGGGTCAGTGATATATCTCCATGGTGATGATTCGTCCATCACCGGGTCAGTGATATATCTCCATGGTGATGACTCGTCTCTCACCGCGTCAGTGATATATCTCCATGGTGATGATTCGTCTCTCAGCGGGTCAGTGATATATCTCCATGGTGATGACTCGTCTCTCACCGGGTCAGTGATATATCTCCATGGTGATGATTCGTCTCTCAGCGGGTCAGTGATATATCTCCATGGTGGTGATTCGTCTCTCAGCGGGTCAGTGATATATCTCCATGGTGATGAAGTGCTCGGCTCTCACCGGGTGAGTGATATATCTCCATGGTGATGATTCGTCTCTCAGCGGGTCAGTGATATATCTCCATGGTGATGATTCGTCCATCACCGGGTCAGTGATATATCTCCATGGTGATGACTCGTCTCTCATCGGGTCAGTGATATATCTCCATGGTGATGATTTGTCTCTCAGCGGGTCAGTAATATATCTCCATGGTGATGACTCGTCTCTCACCGGGTCAGTGATATATCTCCATGGTGATGACTCGTCTCTCATCGGGTCAGTGATATATCTCCATGGTGATGATTCGTCTCTCAGCGGGTCAGTGATATATCTCCATGGTGATGAAGTCCTCGGCTCTCACCGGGTGAGTGATATATCTCCATGGTGATGATTCGTCTCTCTGCGGGTCAGTGATATATCTCCATGGTGATGATTCGTCCATCACCGGGTCAGTGATATATCTCCATGGTGATGACTCGTCTCTCACCGGGTCAGTGATATATCTCCATGGTGATGATTCGTCTCTCAGCGGGTCAGTGATATATCTCCATGGTGATGAAGTCCTCGGCTCTCACCGGGTGAGTGATATATCTCCATGGTGATGATTCGTCTCTCAGCGGGTCAGTGATATATCTCCATGGTGATGATTCGTCCATCACCGGGTCAGTGATATATCTCCATGGTGATGACTCGTCTCTCACCGGGTCAGTGATATATCTCCATGGTGATGATTCGTCTCTCACCGGGTCAGTGATATATCTCCATGGTGATGATTCGTCTCTCAGCGGGTCAGTGATATATCTCCATGGTGATGAAGTCCTCGGCTCTCACCGGGTGAGTGAAATATCTCCATGGTGATGATTCGTCTCTCAGCGGGTCAGTGATATATCTCCATGGTGATGATTCGTCCAACACCGGGTCAGTGATATGTCTCCATGGTGATGACTCGTCTCTCACCGGGTCAGTGATATATCTCCATGGTGATGATTCGTCTCTCAGCGGGTCAGTGATATATCTCCATGGTGATGAAGTCCTCGGCTCTCACCGGGTGAGTGATATATCTCCATGGTGATGATTCGTCTCTCAGCGGGTCAGTGGTATATCTCCATGGTGATGATTCGTCCATCACCGGGTCAGTGATATATCTCCATGGTGATGACTCGTCTCTCACCGGGTCAGTGATATATCTCCATGGTGATGATTCGTCTCTCAGCGGGTCAGTGATATATCTCCATGGTGATGATTCGTCTCTCAGCGGGTCGGTGATATATCTCCATGGTGATGAAGTCCTCGGCTCTCACCGGGTGAGTGATATATCTCCATGGTGATGATTCGTCTCTCAGCGGGTCAGTGATATATCTCCATGGTGATGATTCGTCCATCACCGGGTCAGTGATATATCTCCATGGTGATGACTCGTCTCTCACCGGGTCAGTGATATATCTCCATGGTGATGATTCGTCTCTCAGCGGGTCAGTGATATATCTCCATGGTGATGATTCGTCTCTCAGCGGGTCAGTGATATATCTCCATGGTGATGAAGTCCTCGGCTCTCACCGTGTGAGTGATATATCTCCATGGTGATGATTCGTCTCTCAGCGGGTCAGTGATATATCTCCATGGTGATGATTCGTCCATCACCGGGTCAGTGATATATTTCCATGGTGATGACTCGTCTGTCACCGGGTCAGTGATATATCTGCATGGTGATGATTCGTCTCTCGGCGGGTCAGTGATATATCTCCATGGTGATGACTCGTCTCTCACCGGGTCAGTGATATATCTCCATGGTGATGACTCGTCTCTCACCGGGTCAGTGATATATCTCTATGGTGATGATTCGTCTCTCAGCGGGTCAGTGATATATCTCCATGGTGATGACTCGTCACTCACCGGGTCAGTGATATATCTCCATGGTGATGATTCGTCTCTCAGCGGGTCAGTGATATATCTCCATGGTGATGATTCGTCTCTCACCGGGTCAGTGATATATCTCCATGGTGATGATTCGTCTCTCAGCGGGTCAGTGATATATCTCCATGGTGATGATTCATCTCTCAGCGGGTCAGTGATATATCTCCATGGTGATGATTCGTCTCTCAGCGGGTCAGTGATATATCTCCATGGTGATGAAGTCCTCGGCTCTCTGCGGGTCAGTGATATATCTCCATGGTGATGAAGTCCTCGGCTCTCACCGGATGAGTGATTTATCTCCATGGTGATGATTCGTCTCTCAGCGGGTCAGTGATATATCTCCATGGTGGTGATTCGTCCATCACCGGGTGAGTGATATATCTCCATGGTGATGATTCGTCTCTCAGCGGGTCAGTGATATATCTCCATGGTGATGATTCGTCCATCACCGGGTCAGTGATATATCTCCATGGTGATGACTCGTCTCTCACCGGGTCAGTGATATATCTCCATGGTGATGATTCGTCTCTCACCGGGTCAGTGATATATCTCCATGGTGATGATTCGTCTCTCAGCGGGTCAGTGATATATCTCCATGGTGATGAAGTCCTCGGCTCTCACCGGGTGAATGATATATCTCCATGGTGATGATTCGTCTCTCAGCGGGTCAGTGATATATCTCCATGGTGATGATTCGTCCATCACCGAGTCAGTGATATATCTCCATGGTGATGACTCGTCTCTCACCGGGTCAGTGATATATCTCCATGGTGATGATTCGTCTCTCAGCGGGTCAGTGATATATCTCCATGGTGATGATTCGTCCATCACCGGGTCAGTGATATATCTCCATGGTGATGACTCGTCTCTCACCGGGTCAGTGATATATCTCCATGGTGATGATTCGTCTCTCAGCCGTTCAGTGATATATCTCCATGGTGATGACTCGTCTCTCACCGGGTCAGTGATATATCTCCATGGTGATGATTCGTCTCTCAGCGGGTCAGTGATATATCTCCATGGTGATGATTCGTCTCTCAGCGGGTCAGTGATATATCTCCATGGTGATGAAGTGCTCGGCTCTCACCGGGTGAGAGATATATCTCCATGGTGATGATTCGTCTCTCAGCGGGTCAGTGATATATCTCCATGGTGATGATTCGTCCATCACCGGGTCAGTGATATATCTCCATGGTGATGACTCGTCTCTCACCGGGTCAGTGATATATCTCCATGGCGATGATTCGTCTCTCAGCGGGTCAGTGATATATCTCCATGGTGATGATTCGTCTCTCAGCGGGTCAGTGGTATATCTCCATGGTGATGATTCGTCCATCACCGGGTCAGTGATATATCTCCATGGTGATGGCTCGTCTCTCACCGGGTCAGTGATATATCTCCATGGTGATGATTCGTCTCTCAGCGGGTCAGTGATATATCTCCATGGTGATGATTCGTCTCTCAGCGGGTCAGTGATATATCTCCATGGTGATGAAGTCCTCGGCTCTCACCGGGTGAGTGATATATCTCCATGGTGATGATTCGTCTCTCAGCGGGTCAGTGATATATCTCCATGGTGATGATTCGTCCATCACCGGGTCAGTGATATATCTCCATGGTGAGGACTCGTCTCTCACCGGGTCAGTGATATATCTCCATGGTGATGATTCGTCTCTCAGCGGGTCGGTGATATATCTCCATGGTGATGAAGTCCTCGGCTCTCACCGGGTGAGTGATATATCTCCATGGTGATGATTCGTCTCTCAGCGGGTCAGTGATATATCTCCATGGTGATGATTCGTCCATGACCGGGTCAGTGATATATCTCCATGGTGATGACTCGTCTCTCACCGGGTCAGTGATATATCTCCATGGTGATGATTCGTCTCTCAGCGGGTCAGTGATATATCTCCATGGTGATGATTCGTCTCTCTGCGGGTCAGTGATATATCTCCATGGTGATGAAGTCCTCGGCTCTCACCGGGTGAGTGAATATATCTCCATGGTGATGATTCGTCTCTCAGCGGGTCAGTGATATATCTCCATGGTGATGATTCGTCCATCACCGGGTCAGTGATATATCTCCATGGTGATGACTCGTCTCTCACCGGGTCAGTGATATATCTCCATGGTGATGACTCGTCTCTCACCGGGTCACTGATATATCTCCATGGTGATGATTCGTCTCTCAGCGGGTCAGTGATATATCTCCATGGTGATGACTCGTCTCTCACCGGGTCAGTGATATATCTCCATGGTGATGATTCGTCTCTCAGCGGGTCAGTGATATATCTCCATGGTGATGATTCGTCTCTCACCGGGTCAGTGATATATCTCCATGGTGATGAAGTCCTCGGCTCTCACCGGGTGAATGATATATCTCCATGGTGATGATTCGTCTCTCAGCGGGTCAGTGATATATCTCCATGGTGATGATTCGTCCATCACCGGGTCAGTGATATATCTCCATGGTGATTACTCGTCTCTCACCGGGTCAGTGATATATCTCCATGGTGATGATTCGTCTCTCAGCGGGTCAGTGATATATCTCCATGGTGATGATTCGTCCATCACCGGGTCAGTGATATATCTCCATGGTGATGACTCGTCTCTCACCGGGTCAGTGATATATATCCATGGTGATGATTCGTCTCTCAGCGGGTCAGTGATATATCTCCATGGTGATGACTCGTCTCTCACCGGGTCAGTGATATATCTCCATGGTGATGATTCGTCTCTCAGCGGGTCAGTGATATATCTCCATGGTGATGATTCGTCTCTCAGCGGGTCGGTGATATATCTCCATGGTGATGATTCGTCTCTCACCGGGTCAGTGATATATCTCCATGGTGATGATTCGTCTCTCAGCGGGTCAGTGATATATCTCCATGGTGATGAAGTCCTCGGCTCTCACCGGGTGAATGATATATCTCCATGGTGATGATTCGTCTCTCAGCGGGTCAGTGATATATCTCCATGGTGATGATTCGTCCATCACCGAGTCAGTGATATATCTCCATGGTGATGACTCGTCTCTCACCGGGTCAGTGATATATCTCCATGGTGATGATTCGTCTCTCAGCGGGTCAGTGATATATCTCCATGGTGATGATTCGTCCATCACCGGGTCAGTGATATATCTCCATGGTGATGACTCGTCTCTCAGCGGGTCAGTGATATATCTCCATGGTGATGATTCGTCTCTCAGCCGTTCAGTGATATATCTCCATGGTGATGACTCGTCTCTCACCGGGTCAGTGATATATCTCCATGGTGATGATTCGTCTCTCAGCGGGTCAGTGATATATCTCCATGGTGATGATTCGTCTCTCAGCGGGTCAGTGATATATCTCCATGGTGATGAAGTGCTCGGCTCTCACCGGGTGAGTGATATATCTCCATGGTGATGATTCGTCTCTCAGCGGGTCAGTGATATATCTCCATGGTGATGATTCGTCCATCACCGGGTCAGTGATATATCTCCATGGTGATGACTCGTCTCTCACCGGGTCAGTGATATATCTCCATGGCGATGATTCGTCTCTCAGCGGGTCAGTGATATATCTCCATGGTGATGATTCGTCTCTCAGCGGGTCAGTGGTATATCTCCATGGTGATGATTCGTCCATCACCGGGTCAGTGATATATCTCCATGGTGATGGCTCGTCTCTCACCGGGTCAGTGATATATCTCCATGGTGATGATTCGTCTCTCAGCGGGTCAGTGATATATCTCCATGGTGATGATTCGTCTCTCAGCGGGTCAGTGATATATCTCCATGGTGATGAAGTCCTCGGCTCTCACCGGGTGAGTGATATATCTCCATGGTGATGATTCGTCTCTCAGCGGGTCAGTGATATATCTCCATGGTGATGATTCGTCCATCACCGGGTCAGTGATATATCTCCATGGTGAGGACTCGTCTCTCACCGGGTCAGTGATATATCTCCATGGTGATGATTCGTCTCTCAGCGGGTCGGTGATATATCTCCATGGTGATGAAGTCCTCGGCTCTCACCGGGTGAGTGATATATCTCCATGGTGATGATTCGTCTCTCAGCGGGTCAGTGATATATCTCCATGGTGATGATTCGTCCATCACCGGGTCAGTGATATATCTCCATGGTGATGACTCGTCTCTCACCGGGTCAGTGATATATCTCCATGGTGATGATTCGTCTCTCAGCGGGTCAGTGATATATCTCCATGGTGATGATTCGTCTCTCTGCGGGTCAGTGATATATCTCCATGGTGATGAAGTCCTCGGCTCTCACCGGGTGAGTGAATATATCTCCATGGTGATGATTCGTCTCTCAGCGGGTCAGTGATATATCTCCATGGTGATGATTCGTCCATCACCGGGTCAGTGATATATCTCCATGGTGATGACTCGTCTCTCACCGGGTCAGTGATATATCTCCATGGTGATGACTCGTCTCTCACCGGGTCACTGATATATCTCCATGGTGATGATTCGTCTCTCAGCGGGTCAGTGATATATCTCCATGGTGATGACTCGTCTCTCACCGGGTCAGTGATATATCTCCATGGTGATGATTCGTCTCTCAGCGGGTCAGTGATATATCTCCATGGTGATGATTCGTCTCTCACCGGGTCAGTGATATATCTCCATGGTGATGAAGTCCTCGGCTCTCACCGGGTGAATGATATATCTCCATGGTGATGATTCGTCTCTCAGCGGGTCAGTGATATATCTCCATGGTGATGATTCGTCCATCACCGGGTCAGTGATATATCTCCATGGTGATTACTCGTCTCTCACCGGGTCAGTGATATATCTCCATGGTGATGATTCGTCTCTCAGCGGGTCAGTGATATATCTCCATGGTGATGATTCGTCCATCACCGGGTCAGTGATATATCTCCATGGTGATGACTCGTCTCTCACCGGGTCAGTGATATATATCCATGGTGATGATTCGTCTCTCAGCGGGTCAGTGATATATCTCCATGGTGATGACTCGTCTCTCACCGGGTCAGTGATATATCTCCATGGTGATGATTCGTCTCTCAGCGGGTCAGTGATATATCTCCATGGTGATGATTCGTCTCTCAGCGGGTCGGTGATATATCTCCATGGTGATGAAGTCCTCGGCTCTCACCGGGTGAGTGATATATCTCCATGGTGATGATTCGTCTCTCAGCGGGTCAGTGATATATCTCCATGGTGATGATTCGTCCATCACCGGGTCAGTGATATATCTCCATGGTGATGACTCGTCTCTCACCGGGTCAGTGATATATCTCCATGGTGATGATTCGTCTCTCAGCGGGTCAGTGATATATCTCCATGGTGATGATTCGTCTCTCAGCGGGTCAGTGATATATCTCCATGGTGATGAAGTCCTCGGCTCTCACCGTGTGAGTGATATATCTCCATGGTGATGATTCGTCTCTCAGCGGGTCAGTGATATATCTCCATGGTGATGATTCGTCCATCACCGGGTCAGTGATATATCTCCATGGTGATGACTCGTCTCTCACCGGGTCAGTGATATATCTCCATGGTGATGATTCGTCTCTCAGCGGGTCAGTGATATATCTCCATGGTGATGATTCGTCTCTCAGCGGGTCAGTGATATATCTCCATGGTGATGAAGTCCTCGGCTCTCACCGTGTGAGTGATATATCTCCATGGTGATGATTCGTCTCTCAGCGGGTCAGTGATATATCTCCATGGTGATGATTCGTCCATCACCGGGTCAGTGATATATTTCCATGGTGATGACTCGTCTCTCACCGGGTCAGTGATATATCTGCATGGTGATGATTCGTCTCTCGGCGGGTCAGTGATATATCTCCATGGTGATGACTCGTCTCTCACCGGGTCAGTGATATATCTCCATGGTGATGACTCGTCTCTCACCGGGTCAGTGATATATCTCTATGGTGATGATTCGTCTCTCAGCGGGTCAGTGATATATCTCCATGGTGATGACTCGTCACTCACCGGGTCAGTGATATATCTCCATGGTGATGATTCGTCTCTCAGCGGGTCAGTGATATATCTCCATGGTGATGATTCGTCTCTCACCGGGTCAGTGATATATCTCCATGGTGATGATTCGTCTCTCAGCGGGTCAGTGATATATCTCCATGGTGATGATTCGTCTCTCAGCGGGTCAGTGATATATCTCCATGGTGATGATTCGTCTCTCAGCGGGTCAGTGATATATCTCCATGGTGATGACTCGTCTCTCACCGGGTCAGTGATATATCTCCATGGTGATGACTCGTCTCTCACCGGGTCAGTGATATATCTCTATGGTGATGATTCGTCTCTCAGCGGGTCAGTGATATATCTCCATGGTGATGACTCGTCACTCACCGGGTCAGTGATATATCTCCATGGTGATGATTCGTCTCTCACCGGGTCAGTGATATATCTCCATGGTGATGATTCGTCTCTCAGCGGGTCAGTGATATATCTCCATGGTGATGATTCGTCTCTCAGCGGGTCAGTGATATATCTCCATGGTGATGATTCGTCTCTCAGCGGGTCAGTGATATATCTCCATGGTGATGATTCGTCTCTCAGAGGGTCGGTGATATATCTCCATGGTGATGAAGTCCTCGGCTCTCACCGGGTGAGTGATATATCTCCATGGTGATGATTCGTCTCTCAGCGGGTCAGTGATATATCTCCATGGTGATGATTCGTCCATCACCGGGTCAGTGATATATCTCCATGGTGATGACTCGTCTCTCACCGGGTCAGTGATATATCTCCATGGTGATGATTCGTCTCTCAGCGGGTCAGTGATATATCTCCATGGTGATGATTCGTCTCTCAGCGGGTCAGTGATATATCTCCATGGTGATGAAGTCCTCGGCTCTCACCGTGTGAGTGATATATCTCCATGGTGATGATTCGTCTCTCAGCGGGTCAGTGATATATCTCCATGGTGATGATTCGTCCATCACCGGGTCAGTGATATATTTCCATGGTGATGACTCGTCTCTCACCGGGTCAGTGATATATCTGCATGGTGATGATTCGTCTCTCGGCGGGTCAGTGATATATCTCCATGGTGATGACTCGTCTCTCACCGGGTCAGTGATATATATCCATGGTGATGACTCGTCTCTCACCGGGTCAGTGATATATCTCTATGGTGATGATTCGTCTCTCAGCGGGTCAGTGATATATCTCCATGGTGATGACTCGTCACTCACCGGGTCAGTGATATATCTCCATGGTGATGATTCGTCTCTCAGCGGGTCAGTGATATATCTCCATGGTGATGATTCGTCTCTCACCGGGTCAGTGATATATCTCCATGGTGATGATTCGTCTCTCAGCGGGTCAGTGATATATCTCCATGGTGATGATTCGTCTCTCAGCGGGTCAGTGATATATCTCCATGGTGATGATTCGTCTCTCAGCGGGTCAGTGATATATCTCCATGGTGATGAAGTCCTCGGCTCTCTGCGGGTCAGTGATATATCTCCATGGTGATGAAGTCCTCGGCTCTCACCGGATGAGTGATATATCTCCATGGTGATGATTCGTCTCTCAGCGGGTCAGTGATATATCTCCATGGTGGTGATTCGTCCATCACCGGGTGAGTGATATATCTCCATGGTGATGATTCGTCTCTCAGCGGGTCAGTGATATATCTCCATGGTGATGATTCGTCCATCACCGGGTCAGTGATATATCTCCATGGTGATGACTCGTCTCTCACCGGGTCAGTGATATATCTCCATGGTGATGATTCGTCTCTCACCGGGTCAGTGATATATCTCCATGGTGATGATTCGTCTCTCAGCGGGTCAGTGATATATCTCCATGGTGATGAAGTCCTCGGCTCTCACCGGGTGAATGATATATCTCCATGGTGATGATTCGTCTCTCAGCGGGTCAGTGATATATCTCCATGGTGATGATTCGTCCATCACCGAGTCAGTGATATATCTCCATGGTGATGACTCGTCTCTCACCGGGTCAGTGATATATCTCCATGGTGATGATTCGTCTCTCAGCGGGTCAGTGATATATCTCCATGGTGATGATTCGTCCATCACCGGGTCAGTGATATATCTCCATGGTGATGACTCGTCTCTCACCGGGTCAGTGATATATCTCCATGGTGATGATTCGTCTCTCAGCCGTTCAGTGATATATCTCCATGGTGATGACTCGTCTCTCACCGGGTCAGTGATATATCTCCATGGTGATGATTCGTCTCTCAGCGGGTCAGTGATATATCTCCATGGTGATGATTCGTCTCTCAGCGGGTCAGTGATATATCTCCATGGTGATGAAGTGCTCGGCTCTCACCGGGTGAGTGATTTATCTCCATGGTGATGATTCGTCTCTCAGCGGGTCAGTGATATATCTCCATGGTGATGATTCGTCCATCACCGGGTCAGTGATATATCTCCATGGTGATGACTCGTCTCTCACCGGGTCAGTGATATATCTCCATGGCGATGATTCGTCTCTCAGCGGGTCAGTGATATATCTCCATGGTGATGATTCGTCTCTCAGCGGGTCAGTGGTATATCTCCATGGTGATGATTCGTCCATCACCGGGTCAGTGATATATCTCCATGGTGATGGCTCGTCTCTCACCGGGTCAGTGATATATCTCCATGGTGATGATTCGTCTCTCAGCGGGTCAGTGATATATCTCCATGGTGATGATTCGTCTCTCAGCGGGTCAGTGATATATCTCCATGGTGATGAAGTCCTCGGCTCTCACCGGGTGAGTGATATATCTCCATGGTGATGATTCGTCTCTCAGCGGGTCAGTGATATATCTCCATGGTGATGATTCGTCCATCACCGGGTCAGTGATATATCTCCATGGTGAGGACTCGTCTCTCACCGGGTCAGTGATATATCTCCATGGTGATGATTCGTCTCTCAGCGGGTCGGTGATATATCTCCATGGTGATGAAGTCCTCGGCTCTCACCGGGTGAGTGATATATCTCCATGGTGATGATTCGTCTCTCAGCGGGTCAGTGATATATCTCCATGGTGATGATTCGTCCATCACCGGGTCAGTGATATATCTCCATGGTGATGACTCGTCTCTCACCGGGTCAGTGATATATCTCCATGGTGATGATTCGTCTCTCAGCGGGTCAGTGATATATCTCCATGGTGATGATTCGTCTCTCAGCGGGTCAGTGATATATCTCCATGGTGATGAAGTCCTCTGCTCTCACCGGGTGAGTGAATATATCTCCATGGTGATGATTCGTCTCTCAGCGGGTCAGTGATATATCTCCATGGTGATGATTCGTCCATCACCGGGTCAGTGATATATCTCCATGGTGATGACTCGTCTCTCACCGGGTCAGTGATATATCTCCATGGTGATGACTCGTCTCTCACCGGGTCAGTGATATATCTCCATGGTGATGATTCGTCTCTCAGCGGGTCAGTGATATATCTCCATGGTGATGACTCGTCTCTCACCGGGTCAGTGATATATCTCCATGGTGATGATTCGTCTCTCAGCGGGTCAGTGATATATCTCCATGGTGATGATTCGTCTCTCACCGGGTCAGTGATATATCTCCATGGTGATGAAGTCCTCGGCTCTCACCGGGTGAATGATATATCTCCATGGTGATGATTCGTCTCTCAGCGGGTCAGTGATATATCTCCATGGTGATGATTCGTCCATCACCGGGTCAGTGATATATCTCCATGGTGATGACTCGTCTCTCACCGGGTCAGTGATATATCTCCATGGTGATGATTCGTCTCTCAGCGGGTCAGTGATATATCTCCATGGTGATGATTCGTCCATCACCGGGTCAGTGATATATCTCCATGGTGATGACTCGTCTCTCACCGGGTCAGTGATATATATCCATGGTGATGATTCGTCTCTCAGCGGGTCAGTGATATATCTCCATGGTGATGACTCGTCTCTCACCGGGTCAGTGATATATCTCCATGGTGATGATTCGTCTCTCAGCGGGTCAGTGATATATCTCCATGGTGATGATTCGTCTCTCAACGGGTCAGTAATATATCTCCATGGTGATGAAGTGCTCGGCTCTCACCGGGTGAGTGATATATCTCCATGGTGATGATTCGTCTCTCAGCGGGTCAGTGATATATCTCCATGGTGATGATTCGTCCATCACCGGGTCAGTGATATATCTCCATGGTGATGACTCGTCTCTCACCGGGTCAGTGATATATCTCCATGGTGATGATTCGTCTCTCAGCGGGTCAGTGATATATCTCCATGGTGATGACTCGTCTCTCACCGGGTCTGTGATATATCTCCATGGTGATGATTCGTCTCTCACCGGGTGAGTGATATATCTCCATGGTGCTGATTCGTCTCTCAGCGGGTCAGTGATATATCTCCATGGTGATGACTCGTCTCTCACCGGGTGAGTGATATATCTCCATGGTGATGATTCGTCTCTCAGCGGGTCAGTGATATATCTCCATGGTGATGATTCGTCCATCACCGGGTCAGTGATATATCTCCATGGTGATGATTCGTCTCTCAGCGGGTCAGTGATATATCTCCATGGTGATGACTCGTCTCTCACCGGGTCAGTGATATATCTCCATGGTGATGATTCGTCTCTCAGCGGGTCAGTGATATATCTCCATGGTGATGATTCGTCTCTCAGCGGGTCAGTGATATATCTCCATGGTGATGAAGTCCTCGGCTCTCACCGGGTGAGTGATATATCTCCATGGTGATGATTCGTCTCTCAGCGGGTCAGCGATGTATCTCCATGGTGATGATTCGTCTCTCAGCGGGTCAGTGATATATCTCCATGGTGATGATTCGTCTCTCAGCGGGTCAGTGATATATCTCCATGGTGATGAAGTGCTCGGCTCTCACCAGGTGAGTGATATATCTCCATGGTGATGATTCGTCTCTCAGCGGGTCAGTGATATATCTCCATGGTGATGATTCGTCCATCACCGGGTGAGTGATATATCTCCATGGTGATGATTCGTCTCTCAGCGGGTCAGTGATATATCTCCATGGTGATGAAGTGCTCGGCTCTCACCGGGTGAGTGATATATCTCCATGGTGATGATTCGTCTCTCACCGGGTCAGTGATATATCTCCATGGTGATGATTCGTCCATCACCGGGTCAGTGATATATCTCCATGGTGATGACTCGTCTCTCACCGGATCAGTGATATATCTCCATGGTGATGATTCGTCTCTCAGCGGGTCAGTGATATATCTCCATGGTGATGACTCGTCTCTCACCGGGTCAGTGATATATCTCCATGGTGATGATTCGTCTCTCAGCGGGTCAGTGATATATCTCCATGGTGATGATTCGTCTCTCAGCGGGTCAGTGATATATCTCCATGGTGATGAAGTGCTCGGCTCTCACCGGGTGAGTGATATATCTCCATGGTGATGATTCGTCTCTCAGCGGGTCAGTGATATATCTCCATGGTGATGATTCGTCCATCACCGGGTCAGTGATATATCTCCATTTTGATGACTCGTCTCTCATCGGGTCAGTGATATATCTCCATGGTCATGATTCGTCTCTCAGCGGGTCCGTGAAATATCTCCATGGTGATGACTCGTCTCTCACCGGGTCAGTGATATATCTCCATGGTGATGACTCGTCTCTCATCGGGTCAGTGATATATCTCCATGGTGATGATTCGTCTCTCAGCGGGTCAGTGATATATCTCCATGGTGATGAAGTCCTCGGCTCTCACCGGGTGAGTGATATATCTCCATGGTGATGATTCGTCTCTCAGCGGGTCAGTGATATATCTCCATGGTGATGATTCGTCCATCACCGGGTCAGTGATATATCTCCATGGTGATGACTCGTCTCTCACCGGGTCAGTGATATATCTCCATGGTGATGATTCGTCTCTCACCGGGTCAGTGATATATCTCCATGGTGATGATTCGTCTCTCAGCGGGTCAGTGATATATCTCCATGGTGATGAAGTCCTCGGCTCTCACCGGGTGAGTGATATATCTCCATGGTGATGATTCGTCTCTCAGCGGGTCAGTGATATATCTCCATGGTGATGATTCGTCCATCACCGGGTCAGTGATATATCTCCATGGTGATGACTCGTCTCTCACCGGGTCAGTGATATATCTCCATGGTGATGATTCGTCTCTCAGCGGGTCAGTGATATATCTCCATGGTGATGAAGTCCTCGGCTCTCACCGGGTGAGTGATATATCTCCATGGTGATGATTCGTCTCTCAGCGGGTCAGTGGTATATCTCCATGGTGATGATTCGTCCATCACCGGGTCAGTGATATATCTCCATGGTGATGACTCGTCTCTCACCGGGTCAGTGATATATCTCCATGGTGATGTTTCGTCTCTCAGCGGGTCAGTGATATATCTCCATGGTGATGACTCGTCTCTCACCGGGTCAGTGATATATCTCCATGGTGATGATTCGTCTCTCAGCGGGTCAGTGATATATCTCCATGGAGATGATTCGTCTCTCAGCGGGTCAGTGATATATCTCCATGGTGATGAAGTGCTCGGCTCTCACCGGGTGAGTGATATATCTCCATGGTGATGATTCGTCTCTCAGCGGGTCAGTGGTATATCTCCATGGTGATGATTCGTCCATCACCGGGTCAGTGATATATCTCCATGGTGATGACTCGTCTCTCACCGGGTCAGTGATATATCTCCATGGTGATGTTTCGTCTCTCAGCGGGTCAGTGATATATCTCCATGGTGATGACTCGTCTCTCACCGGGTCAGTGATATATATCCATGGTGATGACTCGTCTCTCACCGGGTCAGTGATATATCTCCATGGTGATGATTCGTCTCTCGGCGGGTCAGTGATATATCTCCATGGTGATGACTCGTCTCTCACCGGGTCAGTGATATATATCCATGGTGATGACTCGTCTCTCACCGGGTCAGTGATATATCTCTATGGTGATGATTCGTCTCTCAGCGGGTCAGTGATATATCTCCATGGTGATGACTCGTCACTCACCGGGTCAGTGATATATCTCCATGGTGATGATTCGTCTCTCAGCGGGTCAGTGATATATCTCCATGGTGATGATTCGTCTCTCACCGGGTCAGTGATATATCTCCATGGTGATGATTCGTCTCTCAGCGGGTCAGTGATATATCTCCATGGTGATGATTCGTCTCTCAGCGGGTCAGTGATATATCTCCATGGTGATGATTCGTCTCTCAGCGGGTCAGTGATATATCTCCATGGTGATGAAGTCCTCGGCTCTCTGCGGGTCAGTGATATATCTCCATGGTGATGAAGTCCTCGGCTCTCACCGGATGAGTGATATATCTCCATGGTGATGATTCGTCTCTCAGCGGGTCAGTGATATATCTCCATGGTGGTGATTCGTCCATCACCGGGTGAGTGATATATCTCCATGGTGATGATTCGTCTCTCAGCGGGTCAGTGATATATCTCCATGGTGATGATTCGTCCATCACCGGGTCAGTGATATATCTCCATGGTGATGACTCGTCTCTCACCGGGTCAGTGATATATCTCCATGGTGATGATTCGTCTCTCACCGGGTCAGTGATATATCTCCATGGTGATGATTCGTCTCTCAGCGGGTCAGTGATATATCTCCATGGTGATGAAGTCCTCGGCTCTCACCGGGTGAATGATATATCTCCATGGTGATGATTCGTCTCTCAGCGGGTCAGTGATATATCTCCATGGTGATGATTCGTCCATCACCGAGTCAGTGATATATCTCCATGGTGATGACTCGTCTCTCACCGGGTCAGTGATATATCTCCATGGTGATGATTCGTCTCTCAGCGGGTCAGTGATATATCTCCATGGTGATGATTCGTCCATCACCGGGTCAGTGATATATCTCCATGGTGATGACTCGTCTCTCACCGGGTCAGTGATATATCTCCATGGTGATGATTCGTCTCTCAGCCGTTCAGTGATATATCTCCATGGTGATGACTCGTCTCTCACCGGGTCAGTGATATATCTCCATGGTGATGATTCGTCTCTCAGCGGGTCAGTGATATATCTCCATGGTGATGATTCGTCTCTCAGCGGGTCAGTGATATATCTCCATGGTGATGAAGTGCTCGGCTCTCACCGGGTGAGTGATTTATCTCCATGGTGATGATTCGTCTCTCAGCGGGTCAGTGATATATCTCCATGGTGATGATTCGTCCATCACCGGGTCAGTGATATATCTCCATGGTGATGACTCGTCTCTCACCGGGTCAGTGATATATCTCCATGGCGATGATTCGTCTCTCAGCGGGTCAGTGATATATCTCCATGGTGATGATTCGTCTCTCAGCGGGTCAGTGGTATATCTCCATGGTGATGATTCGTCCATCACCGGGTCAGTGATATATCTCCATGGTGATGGCTCGTCTCTCACCGGGTCAGTGATATATCTCCATGGTGATGATTCGTCTCTCAGCGGGTCAGTGATATATCTCCATGGTGATGATTCGTCTCTCAGCGGGTCAGTGATATATCTCCATGGTGATGAAGTCCTCGGCTCTCACCGGGTGAGTGATATATCTCCATGGTGATGATTCGTCTCTCAGCGGGTCAGTGATATATCTCCATGGTGATGATTCGTCCATCACCGGGTCAGTGATATATCTCCATGGTGAGGACTCGTCTCTCACCGGGTCAGTGATATATCTCCATGGTGATGATTCGTCTCTCAGCGGGTCGGTGATATATCTCCATGGTGATGAAGTCCTCGGCTCTCACCGGGTGAGTGATATATCTCCATGGTGATGATTCGTCTCTCAGCGGGTCAGTGATATATCTCCATGGTGATGATTCGTCCATCACCGGGTCAGTGATATATCTCCATGGTGATGACTCGTCTCTCACCGGGTCAGTGATATATCTCCATGGTGATGATTCGTCTCTCAGCGGGTCAGTGATATATCTCCATGGTGATGATTCGTCTCTCAGCGGGTCAGTGATATATCTCCATGGTGATGAAGTCCTCTGCTCTCACCGGGTGAGTGAATATATCTCCATGGTGATGATTCGTCTCTCAGCGGGTCAGTGATATATCTCCATGGTGATGATTCGTCCATCACCGGGTCAGTGATATATCTCCATGGTGATGACTCGTCTCTCACCGGGTCCGTGATATATCTCCATGGTGATGACTCGTCTCTCACCGGGTCAGTGATATATCTCCATGGTGATGATTCGTCTCTCAGCGGGTCAGTGATATATCTCCATGGTGATGACTCGTCTCTCACCGGGTCAGTGATATATCTCCATGGTGATGATTCGTCTCTCAGCGGGTCAGTGATATATCTCCATGGTGATGATTCGTCTCTCACCGGGTCAGTGATATATCTCCATGGTGATGAAGTCCTCGGCTCTCACCGGGTGAATGATATATCTCCATGGTGATGATTCGTCTCTCAGCGGGTCAGTGATATATCTCCATGGTGATGATTCGTCCATCACCGGGTCAGTGATATATCTCCATGGTGATGACTCGTCTCTCACCGGGTCAGTGATATATCTCCATGGTGATGATTCGTCTCTCAGCGGGTCAGTGATATATCTCCATGGTGATGATTCGTCCATCACCGGGTCAGTGATATATCTCCATGGTGATGACTCGTCTCTCACCGGGTCAGTGATATATATCCATGGTGATGATTCGTCTCTCAGCGGGTCAGTGATATATCTCCATGGTGATGACTCGTCTCTCACCGGGTCAGTGATATATCTCCATGGTGATGATTCGTCTCTCAGCGGGTCAGTGATATATCTCCATGGTGATGATTCGTCTCTCAACGGGTCAGTAATATATCTCCATGGTGATGAAGTGCTCGGCTCTCACCGGGTGAGTGATATATCTCCATGGTGATGATTCGTCTCTCAGCGGGTCAGTGATATATCTCCATGGTGATGATTCGTCCATCACCGGGTCAGTGATATATCTCCATGGTGATGACTCGTCTCTCACCGGGTCAGTGATATATCTCCATGGTGATGATTCGTCTCTCAGCGGGTCAGTGATATATCTCCATGGTGATGACTCGTCTCTCACCGGGTCTGTGATATATCTCCATGGTGATGATTCGTCTCTCACCGGGTGAGTGATATATCTCCATGGTGCTGATTCGTCTCTCAGCGGGTCAGTGATATATCTCCATGGTGATGACTCGTCTCTCACCGGGTGAGTGATATATCTCCATGGTGATGATTCGTCTCTCAGCGGGTCAGTGATATATCTCCATGGTGATGATTCGTCCATCACCGGGTCAGTGATATATCTCCATGGTGATGATTCGTCTCTCAGCGGGTCAGTGATATATCTCCATGGTGATGACTCGTCTCTCACCGGGTCAGTGATATATCTCCATGGTGATGATTCGTCTCTCAGCGGGTCAGTGATATATCTCCATGGTGATGATTCGTCTCTCAGCGGGTCAGTGATATATCTCCATGGTGATGAAGTCCTCGGCTCTCACCGGGTGAGTGATATATCTCCATGGTGATGATTCGTCTCTCAGCGGGTCAGCGATGTATCTCCATGGTGATGATTCGTCTCTCAGCGGGTCAGTGATATATCTCCATGGTGATGATTCGTCTCTCAGCGGGTCAGTGATATATCTCCATGGTGATGAAGTGCTCGGCTCTCACCAGGTGAGTGATATATCTCCATGGTGATGATTCGTCTCTCAGCGGGTCAGTGATATATCTCCATGGTGATGATTCGTCCATCACCGGGTGAGTGATATATCTCCATGGTGATGATTCGTCTCTCAGCGGGTCAGTGATATATCTCCATGGTGATGAAGTGCTCGGCTCTCACCGGGTGAGTGATATATCTCCATGGTGATGATTCGTCTCTCACCGGGTCAGTGATATATCTCCATGGTGATGATTCGTCCATCACCGGGTCAGTGATATATCTCCATGGTGATGACTCGTCTCTCACCGGATCAGTGATATATCTCCATGGTGATGATTCGTCTCTCAGCGGGTCAGTGATATATCTCCATGGTGATGACTCGTCTCTCACCGGGTCAGTGATATATCTCCATGGTGATGATTCGTCTCTCAGCGGGTCAGTGATATATCTCCATGGTGATGATTCGTCTCTCAGCGGGTCAGTGATATATCTCCATGGTGATGAAGTGCTCGGCTCTCACCGGGTGAGTGATATATCTCCATGGTGATGATTCGTCTCTCAGCGGGTCAGTGATATATCTCCATGGTGATGATTCGTCCATCACCGGGTCAGTGATATATCTCCATTTTGATGACTCGTCTCTCATCGGGTCAGTGATATATCTCCATGGTCATGATTCGTCTCTCAGCGGGTCCGTGAAATATCTCCATGGTGATGACTCGTCTCTCACCGGGTCAGTGATATATCTCCATGGTGATGACTCGTCTCTCATCGGGTCAGTGATATATCTCCATGGTGATGATTCGTCTCTCAGCGGGTCAGTGATATATCTCCATGGTGATGAAGTCCTCGGCTCTCACCGGGTGAGTGATATATCTCCATGGTGATGATTCGTCTCTCAGCGGGTCAGTGATATATCTCCATGGTGATGATTCGTCCATCACCGGGTCAGTGATATATCTCCATGGTGATGACTCGTCTCTCACCGGGTCAGTGATATATCTCCATGGTGATGATTCGTCTCTCACCGGGTCAGTGATATATCTCCATGGTGATGATTCGTCTCTCAGCGGGTCAGTGATATATCTCCATGGTGATGAAGTCCTCGGCTCTCACCGGGTGAGTGATATATCTCCATGGTGATGATTCGTCTCTCAGCGGGTCAGTGATATATCTCCATGGTGATGATTCGTCCATCACCGGGTCAGTGATATATCTCCATGGTGATGACTCGTCTCTCACCGGGTCAGTGATATATCTCCATGGTGATGATTCGTCTCTCAGCGGGTCAGTGATATATCTCCATGGTGATGAAGTCCTCGGCTCTCACCGGGTGAGTGATATATCTCCATGGTGATGATTCGTCTCTCAGCGGGTCAGTGGTATATCTCCATGGTGATGATTCGTCCATCACCGGGTCAGTGATATATCTCCATGGTGATGACTCGTCTCTCACCGGGTCAGTGATATATCTCCATGGTGATGTTTCGTCTCTCAGCGGGTCAGTGATATATCTCCATGGTGATGACTCGTCTCTCACCGGGTCAGTGATATATCTCCATGGTGATGATTCGTCTCTCAGCGGGTCAGTGATATATCTCCATGGAGATGATTCGTCTCTCAGCGGGTCAGTGATATATCTCCATGGTGATGAAGTGCTCGGCTCTCACCGGGTGAGTGATATATCTCCATGGTGATGATTCGTCTCTCAGCGGGTCAGTGGTATATCTCCATGGTGATGATTCGTCCATCACCGGGTCAGTGATATATCTCCATGGTGATGACTCGTCTCTCACCGGGTCAGTGATATATCTCCATGGTGATGTTTCGTCTCTCAGCGGGTCAGTGATATATCTCCATGGTGATGACTCGTCTCTCACCGGGTCAGTGATATATCTCCATGGTGATGATTCGTCTCTCAGCGGGTCAGTGATATATCTCCATGGTGATGATTCGTCTCTCAGCGGGTCAGTGATATATCTCCATGGTGATGAAGTGCTCGGCTCTCACCGGGTGAGTGATATATCTCCATGGTGATTATTCGTCTCTCAGCGGGTCAGTGATATATCTCCATGGTGATGATTCGTCCATCACCGGGTCAGTGATATATCTCCATTTTGATGACTCGTCTCTCATCGGGTCAGTGATATATCTCCATGGTGATGATTCGTCTCTCAGCGGGTCCGTGATATATCTCCATGGTGATGACTCGTCTCTCACCGGGTCAGTGATATATCTCCATGGTGATGACTCGTCTCTCATCGGGTCAGTGATATATCTCCATGGTGATGATTCGTCTCTCAGCGGGTCAGTGATATATCTCCATGGTGATGAAGTCCTCGGCTCTCACCGGGTGAGTGATATATCTCCATGGTGATGATTCGTCTCTCAGCGGGTCAGTGATATATCTCCATGGTGATGATTCGTCCATCACCGGGTCAGTGATATATCTCCATGGTGATGACTCGTCTCTCACCGGGTCAGTGATATATCTCCATGGTGATGATTCGTCTCTCACCGGGTCAGTGATATATCTCCATGGTGATGATTCGTCTCTCAGCGGGTCAGTGATATATCTCCATGGTGATGAAGTCCTCGGCTCTCACCGGGTGAGTGATATATCTCCATGGTGATGATTCGTCTCTCAGCGGGTCAGTGATATATCTCCATGGTGATGATTCGTCCATCACCGGGTCAGTGATATATCTCCATGGTGATGACTCGTCTCTCACCGGGTCAGTGATATATCTCCATGGTGATGATTCGTCTCTCAGCGGGTCAGTGATATATCTCCATGGTGATGAAGTCCTCGGCTCTCACCGGGTGAGTGATATATCTCCATGGTGATGATTCGTCTCTCAGCGGGTCAGTGGTATATCTCCATGGTGATGATTCGTCCATCACCGGGTCAGTGATATATCTCCATGGTGATGACTCGTCTCTCACCGGGTCAGTGATATATCTCCATGGTGATGATTCGTCTCTCAGCGGGTCAGTGATATATCTCCATGGTGATGACTCGTCTCTCACCGGGTCAGTGATATATCTCCATGGTGATGATTCGTCTCTCAGCGGGTCAGGGATATATCTCCATGGTGATGATTCGTCTCTCAGCGGGTCAGTGATGTATCTCCATGGTGATGATTCGTCTCTCAGCGGGTCAGTGATATATCTCCATGGTGATGACTCGTCTTTCAACGGGTCAGTGATGTATCTCCATGGTGATGATTCGTCCCTCACCGGGTCAGTGATATATCTCCATGGTGATGACTCGTCTCTCACCGGTTCAGTGATGTATCTCCATGGTGATGACTCGTCCCTCACCGGGTCAGTGATATATCTCCATGGTGATGATTCGTCTCTCAGCGGGTCAGTGATATATCTCTATGGTGATGATTCGTCTCTCAGCGGGTCAGTGATATATCTCCATGGTGATGATTCGTCCCTCACCGGGTCAGTGATATATCTCCATGGTGATGACTCGTCTCTCACCGGGTCAGTGATATATCTCCATGGTGATGATTCGTCTCTCAGCGGGTCAGTGATATATCTCCATGGTGATGATTCGTCCCTCACCGGGTGAGTGATATATCTCCATGGTGATGACTCGTCTCTCACCGGTTCAGTGATGTATCTCCATGGTGATGACTCGTCTCTCACCGGGTCAGAGATATGTCTCCATGGTGATGATTCGTCTCTCAGCGGGTCAGTGATATATCTCCATGGTGATGATTCGTCCTTCACCGGGTGAGTGATATATCTCCATGGTGATGACTCGTCTCACACCGGTTCAGTGATGTATCTCCATGGTGATGACTCGTCTCTCACCGGGTCAGAGATATGTCTCCATGGTGATGATTCGTCCCTCACCGGGGGAGTGATATATCTCCATGGTGATGACTCGTCTCTCACCGGTTCAGTGATGTATCTCCATGGTGATGACTCGTCTCTCACCGGGTCAGAGATATGTCTCCGTGGTGATGATTCGTCTCTCACCGGGTCAGTGATATATCTCCATGGTGATGATTCGTCTCTCACCGGGTCAGTGATATATCTCCATGGTGATGATTCGTCCCTCATCGGGTCAGTGATATATCTCCATGGTGATGACTCGTCTCTCACCGGGTCAGTGATATATCTCCATGGTGATGATTCGTCTCTCAGCGGGTCAGTGATATATCTCCATGGTGATGATTCGTCCCTCACCGGGTCAGTGATATATCTCCATGGTGATGACTCGTCTCTCACCGGGTCAGTGATATATCTCCATGGTGATGATTCGTCTCTCAGCGGGTCAGAGATATGTCTCCGTGGTGATGATTCGTCTCTCACCGGGTCAGTGATATATCTCCTTGGTGATGATTCGTCTCTCAGCGGGTCAGTGATATGTCTCCATGGTGATGATTCGTCTCTCAGCGGGTCAGAGATATGTCTCCGTGGTGATGATTCGTCTCTCAGCGGGTCAGAGATATGTCTCCGTGGTGATGACTCGTCTCTCACCGGGTCAGTGATATATCTCCATGGTGATGACTCGTCTCTCACCGGGTCAGTGATATATCTCCATGGTGATGATTCGTCTCTCACCGGGTCAGTGATATATCTCCATGGTGATGATTCGTCCCTCACCGGGTCAGTGATATATCTCCATGGTGATGACTCGTCTCTCACCGGGTCAGTGATATATCTCCATGGTGATGATTCGTCTCTCAGCGGGTCAGAGATATGTCTCCGTGGTGATGATTCGTCTCTCACCGGGTCAGTGATATATCTCCATGGTGATGATTCGTCTCTCAGCGGGTCAGTGATATATCTCCATGGTGATGATTCGTCTCTCAGCGGGTCAGAGATATGTCTCCGTGGTGATGATTCGTCTCTCAGCGGGTCAGAGATATGTCTCCGTGGTGATGATTCGTCTCTCAGCGGGTCAGTGATATATCTCCATGGTGATGATTCGTCTCTCACCGGGTCAGTGATATATCTCCATGATGATGATTCGTCTCTCAGCGGGTCAGTGATATATCTCCATGGTGATGACTCGTCTCTCAGCGGGTCAGAGATATGTCTCCGTGGTGATGATTCGTCTCTCAGCGGGTCAGAGATATGTCTCCGTGGTGATGATTCGTCTCTCAGCGGGTCAGTGATATATCTCCATGGTGATGATTCGTCTCTCAGCGGGTCAGTGATATGTCTCCGTGGTGATGATTCGTCTCTCACCGGGTCAGTGATATGTCTCCATGGTGATGATTCGTCTCTCACCGGGTCAGTGATATATCTCCGTGGTGATGATTCGTCTCTCACCGGGTCAGTGATATATCTCCATGGTGATGACTCGTTTCTCACCGGGTCAGTGATATATCTCCATGGTGATGATTCGTCTCTCACCGGGTCAGTGATATATCTCCATGGTGATGATTCGTCTCTCAGCGGGTCAGAGATATGTCTCCGTGGTGATGATTCGTCTCTCACCGGGTCAGTGATATATCTCCATGGTGATGACTCGTCTCTCACCGGGTCAGTGATATATCTCCATGGTGATGATTCGTCTCTCACCGGGTCAGTGATATATCTCCATGGTGATGATTCGTCTCTCACCGGGTCAGTGATATGTCTCCATGGTGATGATTCGTCTCTCAGCGGGTCAGAGATATGTCTCCGTGGTGATGATTCGTCTCTCACCGGGTCAGTGATATATCTCCATGGTGATGACTCGTCTCTCACCGGGTCAGTGATATATCTCCATGGTGATGATTCGTCTCTCACCGGGTCAGTGATATATCTCCATGGTGATGACTCGTCTCTCACCGGGTCAGTGATATATCTCCATGGTGATGATTCGTCTCTCACCGGGTCAGTGATATATCTCCGTGGTGATGATTCGTCTCTCACCGGGTCAGTGATATATCTCCATGGTGATGACTCATCTCTCACCGGGTCAGTGATATATCTCCATGGTGATGATTCGTCTCTCACCGGGTCAGTGATATATCTCCATGGTGATGATTCGTCTCTCAGCGGGTCAGAGATATGTCTCCGTGGTGATGATTCGTCTCTCACCGGGTCAGTGATATATCTCCATGGTGATGATTCGTCTCTCAGCGGGTCAGAGATATGTCTCCGTGGTGATGATTCGTCTCTCACCGGGTCAGTGATATATCTCCATGGTGATGACTCGTCTCTCACCGGGTCAGTGATATATCTCCATGGTGATGATTCGTCTCTCACCGGGTCAGTGATATATCTCCATGGTGATGATTCGTCTCTCAGCGGGTCAGAGATATGTCTCCGTGGTGATGATTCGTCTCTCACCGGGTCAGTGATATATCTCCATGGTGATGATTCGTCTCTCAGCGGGTCAGAAATATGTCTCCGTGGTGATGATTCGTCTCTCACCGGGTCAGTGATATATCTCCATGGTGATGACTCGTCTCTCACCGGGTCAGTGATATATCTCCATGGTGATGACTCGTCTCTCACCGGGTCAGTGATATATCTCCATGGTGATGATTCGTCTCTCACCGGGTCAGTGATATATCTCCATGGTGATGATTCGTCTCTCAGCGGGTCAGAGATATGTCTCCGTGGTGATGATTCGTCTCTCACCGGGTCAGTGATATATCTCCATGGTGATGATTCGTCTCTCAGCGGGTCAGAGATATGTCTCCGTGGTGATGATTCGTCTCTCACCGGGTCAGTGATATATCTCCATGGTGATGACTCGTCTCTCACCGGGTCAGTGATATATCTCCATGGTGATGATTCGTCTCTCACCGGGTCAGTGATATATCTCCGTGGTGATGATTCGTCTCTCACCGGGTCAGTGATATATCTCCATGGTGATGACTCGTCTCTCACCGGGTCAGTGATATATCTCCATGGTGATGATTCGTCTCTCACCGGGTCAGTGATATATCTCCATGGTGATGATTCGTCTCTCAGCGGGTCAGAGATATGTCTCCGTGGTGATGATTCGTCTCTCACCGGGTCAGTGATATATCTCCATGGTGATGATTCGTCTCTCAGCGGGTCAGAGATATGTCTCCGTGGTGATGATTCGTCTCTCACCGGGTCAGTGATATATCTCCATGGTGATGACTCGTCTCTCACCGGGTCAGTGATATATCTCCATGGTGATGATTCGTCTCTCACCGGGTCAGTGATATATCTCCATGGTGATGATTCGTCTCTCAGCGGGTCAGAGATATGTCTCCGTGGTGATGATTCGTCTCTCACCGGGTCAGTGATATATCTCCATGGTGATGATTCGTCTCTCAGCGGGTCAGAGATATGTCTCCGTGGTGATGATTCGTCTCTCACCGGGTCAGTGATATATCTCCATGGTGATGACTCGTCTCTCACCGGGTCAGTGATATATCTCCATGGTGATGACTCGTCTCTCACCGGGTCAGAGATATGTCTCCGTGGTGATGATTCGTCTCTCACCGGGTCAGTGATATATCTCCATGGTGATGATTCGTCTCTCACCGGGTCAGTGATATATCTCCATGGTGATGATTCGTCCCTCATCGGGTCAGTGATATATCTCCATGGTGATGACTCGTCTCTCACCGGGTCAGTGATATATCTCCATGGTGATGATTCGTCTCTCAGCGGGTCAGTGATATATCTCCATGGTGATGATTCGTCCCTCACCGGGTCAGTGATATATCTCCATGGTGATGACTCGTCTCTCACCGGGTCAGTGATATATCTCCATGGTGATGATTCGTCTCTCAGCGGGTCAGAGATATGTCTCCGTGGTGATGATTCGTCTCTCACCGGGTCAGTGATATATCTCCATGGTGATGATTCGTCTCTCAGCGGGTCAGTGATATATCTCCATGGTGATGATTCGTCTCTCAGCGGGTCAGAGATATGTCTCCGTGGTGATGATTCGTCTCTCACCGGGTCAGTGATATATCTCCGTGGTGATGATTCGTCTCTCAGCGGGTCAGAGATATGTCTCCGTGGTGATGATTCGTCTCTCACCGGGTCAGTGATATATCTCCATGGTGATGACTCGTCTCTCACCGGGTCAGTGATATATCTCCATGGTGATGATTCGTCTCTCACCGGGTCAGTGATATATCTCCATGGTGATGATTCGTCTCTCAGCGGGTCAGAGATATGTCTCCGTGGTGATGATTCGTCTCTCACCGGGTCAGTGATATATCTCCATGGTGATGACTCGTCTCTCACCGGGTCAGTGATATATCTCCATGGTGATGACTCGTCTCTCACCGGGTCAGAGATATGTCTCCGTGGTGATGATTCGTCTCTCACCGGGTCAGTGATATATCTCCATGGTGATGATTCGTCTCTCACCGGGTCAGTGATATATCTCCATGGTGATGATTCGTCCCTCATCGGGTCAGTGATATATCTCCATGGTGATGACTCGTCTCTCACCGGGTCAGTGATATATCTCCATGGTGATGATTCGTCTCTCAGCGGGTCAGTGATATATCTCCATGGTGATGATTCGTCCCTCACCTGGTCAGTGATATATCTCCATGGTGATGACTCGTCTCTCACCGGGTCAGTGATATATCTCCATGGTGATGATTCGTCTCTCAGCGGGTCAGAGATATGTCTCCGTGGTGAAGATTCGTCTCTCACCGGGTCAGTGATATATCTCCATGGTGATGATTCGTCTCTCAGCGGGTCAGTGATATATCTCCATGGTGATGATTCGTCTCTCAGCGGGTCAGAGATATGTCTCCGTGGTGATGATTCGTCTCTCACCGGGTCAGTGATATATCTCCGTGGTGATGATTCTTCTAACAGCGGGTCAGAGATATGTCTCCGTGGTGATGATTCGTCTCTCACCGGGTCAGTGATATATCTCCATGGTGATGACTCGTCTCTCACCGGGTCAGTGATATATCTCCATGGTGATGATTCGTCTCTCACCGGGTCAGTGATATATCTCCATGGTGATGATTCGTCTCTCAGCGGGTCAGTGATATATCTCCATGGTGATGATTCGTCTCTCAGCGGGTCAGAGATATGTCTCCGTGGTGATGATTCGTCTCTCACCGGGTCAGTGATATATCTCCATGGTGATGATTCGTCTCTCAGCGGGTCAGAGATATGTCTCCGTGGTGATGATTCGTCTCTCACCGGGTCAGTGATATATCTCCATGGTGATGACTCGTCTCTCACGGGGTCAGTGATATATCTCCATGGTGATGATTCGTCTCTCACCGGGTCAGTGATATATCTCCATGGTGATGATTCGTCTCTCAGCGGGTCAGAGATATGTCTCCGTGGTGATGATTCGTCTCTCACCGGGTCAGTGATATATCTCCATGGTGATGACTCGTCTCTCACCGGGTCAGTGATATATCTCCATGGTGATGACTCGTCTCTCACCGGGTCAGAGATATGTCTCCGTGGTGATGATTCGTCTCTCACCGGGTCAGTGATATATCTCCATGGTGATGATTCGTCTCTCACCGGGTCAGTGATATATCTCCATGGTGATGATTCGTCCCTCATCGGGTCAGTGATATATCTCCATGGTGATGACTCGTCTCTCACCGGGTCAGTGATATATCTCCATGGTGATGATTCGTCTCTCAGCGGGTCAGTGATATATCTCCATGGTGATGATTCGTCCCTCACCGGGTCAGTGATATATCTCCATGGTGATGACTCGTCTCTCACCGGGTCAGTGATATATCTCCATGGTGATGACTCGTCTCTCATCGGGTCAGTGATATATCTCCATGGTGATGATTCGTCTCTCAGCGGGTCAGTGATATATCTCCATGGTGATGAAGTCCTCGGCTCTCACCGGGTGAGTGATATATCTCCATGGTGATGATTCGTCTCTCAGCGGGTCAGTGATATATCTCCATGGTGATGATTCGTCCATCACCGGGTCAGTGATATATCTCCATGGTGATGACTCGTCTCTCACCGGGTCAGTGATATATCTCCATGGTGATGATTCGTCTCTCACCGGGTCAGTGATATATCTCCATGGTGATGATTCGTCTCTCAGCGGGTCAGTGATATATCTCCATGGTGATGAAGTCCTCGGCTCTCACCGGGTGAGTGATATATCTCCATGGTGATGATTCGTCTCTCAGCGGGTCAGTGATATATCTCCATGGTGATGATTCGTCCATCACCGGGTCAGTGATATATCTCCATGGTGATGACTCGTCTCTCACCGGGTCAGTGATATATCTCCATGGTGATGATTCGTCTCTCAGCGGGTCAGTGATATATCTCCATGGTGATGAAGTCCTCGGCTCTCACCGGGTGAGTGATATATCTCCATGGTGATGATTCGTCTCTCAGCGGGTCAGTGGTATATCTCCATGGTGATGATTCGTCCATCACCGGGTCAGTGATATATCTCCATGGTGATGACTCGTCTCTCACCGGGTCAGTGATATATCTCCATGGTGATGTTTCGTCTCTCAGCGGGTCAGTGATATATCTCCATGGTGATGACTCGTCTCTCACCGGGTCAGTGATATATCTCCATGGTGATGATTCGTCTCTCAGCGGGTCAGTGATATATCTCCATGGAGATGATTCGTCTCTCAGCGGGTCAGTGATATATCTCCATGGTGATGAAGTGCTCGGCTCTCACCGGGTGAGTGATATATCTCCATGGTGATGATTCGTCTCTCAGCGGGTCAGTGGTATATCTCCATGGTGATGATTCGTCCATCACCGGGTCAGTGATATATCTCCATGGTGATGACTCGTCTCTCACCGGGTCAGTGATATATCTCCATGGTGATGTTTCGTCTCTCAGCGGGTCAGTGATATATCTCCATGGTGATGACTCGTCTCTCACCGGGTCAGTGATATATCTCCATGGTGATGATTCGTCTCTCAGCGGGTCAGTGATATATCTCCATGGTGATGATTCGTCTCTCAGCGGGTCAGTGATATATCTCCATGGTGATGAAGTGCTCGGCTCTCACCGGGTGAGTGATATATCTCCATGGTGATGATTCGTCTCTCACCGGGTCAGTGATATATCTCCATGGTGATGATTCGTCCATCACCGGGTCAGTGATATATCTCCATTTTGATGACTCGTCTCTCATCGGGTCAGTGATATATCTCCATGGTGATGATTCGTCTCTCAGCGGGTCCGTGATATATCTCCATGGTGATGACTCGTCTCTCACCGGGTCAGTGATATATCTCCATGGTGATGACTCGTCTCTCATCGGGTCAGTGATATATCTCCATGGTGATGATTCGTCTCTCAGCGGGTCAGTGATATATCTCCATGGTGATGAAGTCCTCGGCTCTCACCGGGTGAGTGATATATCTCCATGGTGATGATTCGTCTCTCAGCGGGTCAGTGATATATCTCCATGGTGATGATTCGTCCATCACCGGGTCAGTGATATATCTCCATGGTGATGACTCGTCTCTCACCGGGTCAGTGATATATCTCCATGGTGATGATTCGTCTCTCACCGGGTCAGTGATATATCTCCATGGTGATGATTCGTCTCTCAGCGGGTCAGTGATATATCTCCATGGTGATGAAGTCCTCGGCTCTCACCGGGTGAGTGATATATCTCCATGGTGATGATTCGTCTCTCAGCGGGTCAGTGATATATCTCCATGGTGATGATTCGTCCATCACCGGGTCAGTGATATATCTCCATGGTGATGACTCGTCTCTCACCGGGTCAGTGATATATCTCCATGGTGATGATTCGTCTCTCAGCGGGTCAGTGATATATCTCCATGGTGATGAAGTCCTCGGCTCTCACCGGGTGAGTGATATATCTCCATGGTGATGATTCGTCTCTCAGCGGGTCAGTGGTATATCTCCATGGTGATGATTCGTCCATCACCGGGTCAGTGATATATCTCCATGGTGATGACTCGTCTCTCACCGGGTCAGTGATATATCTCCATGGTGATGATTCGTCTCTCAGCGGGTCAGTGATATATCTCCATGGTGATGACTCGTCTCTCACCGGGTCAGTGATATATCTCCATGGTGATGATTCGTCTCTCAGCGGGTCAGGGATATATCTCCATGGTGATGATTCGTCTCTCAGCGGGTCAGTGATGTATCTCCATGGTGATGATTCGTCTCTCAGCGGGTCAGTGATATATCTCCATGGTGATGACTCGTCTTTCAACGGGTCAGTGATGTATCTCCATGGTGATGATTCGTCCCTCACCGGGTCAGTGATATATCTCCATGGTGATGACTCGTCTCTCACCGGTTCAGTGATGTATCTCCATGGTGATGACTCGTCCCTCACCGGGTCAGTGATATATCTCCATGGTGATGATTCGTCTCTCAGCGGGTCAGTGATATATCTCTATGGTGATGATTCGTCTCTCAGCGGGTCAGTGATATATCTCCATGGTGATGATTCGTCCCTCACCGGGTCAGTGATATATCTCCATGGTGATGACTCGTCTCTCACCGGGTCAGTGATATATCTCCATGGTGATGATTCGTCTCTCAGCGGGTCAGTGATATATCTCCATGGTGATGATTCGTCCCTCACCGGGTGAGTGATATATCTCCATGGTGATGACTCGTCTCTCACCGGTTCAGTGATGTATCTCCATGGTGATGACTCGTCTCTCACCGGGTCAGAGATATGTCTCCATGGTGATGATTCGTCTCTCAGCGGGTCAGTGATATATCTCCATGGTGATGATTCGTCCTTCACCGGGTGAGTGATATATCTCCATGGTGATGACTCGTCTCACACCGGTTCAGTGATGTATCTCCATGGTGATGACTCGTCTCTCACCGGGTCAGAGATATGTCTCCATGGTGATGATTCGTCCCTCACCGGGGGAGTGATATATCTCCATGGTGATGACTCGTCTCTCACCGGTTCAGTGATGTATCTCCATGGTGATGACTCGTCTCTCACCGGGTCAGAGATATGTCTCCGTGGTGATGATTCGTCTCTCACCGGGTCAGTGATATATCTCCATGGTGATGATTCGTCTCTCACCGGGTCAGTGATATATCTCCATGGTGATGATTCGTCCCTCATCGGGTCAGTGATATATCTCCATGGTGATGACTCGTCTCTCACCGGGTCAGTGATATATCTCCATGGTGATGATTCGTCTCTCAGCGGGTCAGTGATATATCTCCATGGTGATGATTCGTCCCTCACCGGGTCAGTGATATATCTCCATGGTGATGACTCGTCTCTCACCGGGTCAGTGATATATCTCCATGGTGATGATTCGTCTCTCAGCGGGTCAGAGATATGTCTCCGTGGTGATGATTCGTCTCTCACCGGGTCAGTGATATATCTCCTTGGTGATGATTCGTCTCTCAGCGGGTCAGTGATATGTCTCCATGGTGATGATTCGTCTCTCAGCGGGTCAGAGATATGTCTCCGTGGTGATGATTCGTCTCTCAGCGGGTCAGAGATATGTCTCCGTGGTGATGACTCGTCTCTCACCGGGTCAGTGATATATCTCCATGGTGATGACTCGTCTCTCACCGGGTCAGTGATATATCTCCATGGTGATGATTCGTCTCTCACCGGGTCAGTGATATATCTCCATGGTGATGATTCGTCCCTCACCGGGTCAGTGATATATCTCCATGGTGATGACTCGTCTCTCACCGGGTCAGTGATATATCTCCATGGTGATGATTCGTCTCTCAGCGGGTCAGAGATATGTCTCCGTGGTGATGATTCGTCTCTCACCGGGTCAGTGATATATCTCCATGGTGATGATTCGTCTCTCAGCGGGTCAGTGATATATCTCCATGGTGATGATTCGTCTCTCAGCGGGTCAGAGATATGTCTCCGTGGTGATGATTCGTCTCTCAGCGGGTCAGAGATATGTCTCCGTGGTGATGATTCGTCTCTCAGCGGGTCAGTGATATATCTCCATGGTGATGATTCGTCTCTCACCGGGTCAGTGATATATCTCCATGATGATGATTCGTCTCTCAGCGGGTCAGTGATATATCTCCATGGTGATGACTCGTCTCTCAGCGGGTCAGAGATATGTCTCCGTGGTGATGATTCGTCTCTCAGCGGGTCAGAGATATGTCTCCGTGGTGATGATTCGTCTCTCAGCGGGTCAGTGATATATCTCCATGGTGATGATTCGTCTCTCAGCGGGTCAGTGATATGTCTCCGTGGTGATGATTCGTCTCTCACCGGGTCAGTGATATGTCTCCATGGTGATGATTCGTCTCTCACCGGGTCAGTGATATATCTCCGTGGTGATGATTCGTCTCTCACCGGGTCAGTGATATATCTCCATGGTGATGACTCGTCTCTCACCGGGTCAGTGATATATCTCCATGGTGATGATTCGTCTCTCACCGGGTCAGTGATATGTCTCCATGGTGATGATTCGTCTCTCAGCGGGTCAGAGATATGTCTCCGTGGTGATGATTCGTCTCTCACCGGGTCAGTGATATATCTCCATGGTGATGACTCGTCTCTCACCGGGTCAGTGATATATCTCCATGGTGATGATTCGTCTCTCACCGGGTCAGTGATATATCTCCATGGTGATGACTCGTCTCTCACCGGGTCAGTGATATATCTCCATGGTGATGATTCGTCTCTCACCGGGTCAGTGATATATCTCCGTGGTGATGATTCGTCTCTCACCGGGTCAGTGATATATCTCCATGGTGATGACTCATCTCTCACCGGGTCAGTGATATATCTCCATCGTGATGATTCGTCTCTCACCGGGTCAGTGATATATCTCCATGGTGATGATTCGTCTCTCAGCGGGTCAGAGATATGTCTCCGTGGTGATGATTCGTCTCTCACCGGGTCAGTGATATATCTCCATGGTGATGATTCGTCTCTCAGCGGGTCAGAGATATGTCTCCGTGGTGATGATTCGTCTCTCAACGGGTCAGTGATATATCTCCATGGTGATGACTCGTCTCTCACCGGGTCAGTGATATATCTCCATGGTGATGATTCGTCTCTCACCGGGTCAGTGATATATCTCCATGGTGATGATTCGTCTCTCAGCGGGTCAGAGATATGTCTCCGTGGTGATGATTCGTCTCTCACCGGGTCAGTGATATATCTCCATGGTGATGATTCGTCTCTCAGCGGGTCAGAGATATGTCTCCGTGGTGATGATTCGTCTCTCACCGGGTCAGTGATATATCTCCATGGTGATGACTCGTCTCTCACCGGGTCAGTGATATATCTCCATGGTGATGACTCGTCTCTCACCGGGTCAGTGATATATCTCCATGGTGATGATTCGTCTCTCACCGGGTCAGTGATATATCTCCATGGTGATGATTCGTCTCTCAGCGGGTCAGAGATATGTCTCCGTGGTGATGATTCGTCTCTCACCGGGTCAGTGATATATCTCCATGGTGATGATTCGTCTCTCAGCGGGTCAGAGATATGTCTCCGTGGTGATGATTCGTCTCTCACCGGGTCAGTGATATATCTCCATGGTGATGACTCGTCTCTCACCGGGTCAGTGATATATCTCCATGGTGATGATTCGTCTCTCACCGGGTCAGTGATATATCTCCGTGGTGATGATTCGTCTCTCACCGGGTCAGTGATATATCTCCATGGTGATGACTCGTCTCTCACCGGGTCAGTGATATATCTCCATGGTGATGATTCGTCTCTCACCGGGTCAGTGATATATCTCCATGGTGATGATTCGTCTCTCAGCGGGTCAGAGATATGTCTCCGTGGTGATGATTCGTCTCTCACCGGGTCAGTGATATATCTCCATGGTGATGATTCGTCTCTCAGCGGGTCAGAGATATGTCTCCGTGGTGATGATTCGTCTCTCACCGGGTCAGTGATATATCTCCATGGTGATGACTCGTCTCTCACCGGGTCAGTGATATATCTCCATGGTGATGATTCGTCTCTCACCGGGTCAGTGATATATCTCCATGGTGATGATTCGTCTCTCAGCGGGTCAGAGATATGTCTCCGTGGTGATGATTCGTCTCTCACCGGGTCAGTGATATATCTCCATGGTGATGATTCGTCTCTCAGCGGGTCAGAGATATGTCTCCGTGGTGATGATTCGTCTCTCACCGGGTCAGTGATATATCTCCATGGTGATGACTCGTCTCTCACCGGGTCAGTGATATATCTCCATGGTGATGACTCGTCTCTCACCGGGTCAGAGATATGTCTCCGTGGTGATGATTCGTCTCTCACCGGGTCAGTGATATATCTCCATGGTGATGATTCGTCTCTCACCGGGTCAGTGATATATCTCCATGGTGATGATTCGTCCCTCATCGGGTCAGTGATATATCTCCATGGTGATGACTCGTCTCTCACCGGGTCAGTGATATATCTCCATGGTGATGATTCGTCTCTCAGCGGGTCAGTGATATATCTCCATGGTGATGATTCGTCCCTCACCGGGTCAGTGATATATCTCCATGGTGATGACTCGTCTCTCACCGGGTCAGTGATATATCTCCATGGTGATGATTCGTCTCTCAGCGGGTCAGAGATATGTCTCCGTGGTGATGATTCGTCTCTCACCGGGTCAGTGATATATCTCCTTGGTGATGATTCGTCTCTCAGCGGGTCAGTGATATGTCTCCATGGTGATGATTCGTCTCTCAGCGGGTCAGAGATATGTCTCCGTGGTGATGATTCGTCTCTCAGCGGGTCAGAGATATGTCTCCGTGGTGATGACTCGTCTCTCACCGGGTCAGTGATATATCTCCATGGTGATGACTCGTCTCTCACCGGGTCAGTGATATATCTCCATGGTGATGATTCGTCTCTCACCGGGTCAGTGATATATCTCCATGGTGATGATTCGTCCCTCACCGGGTCAGTGATATATCTCCATGGTGATGACTCGTCTCTCACCGGGTCAGTGATATATCTCCATGGTGATGATTCGTCTCTCAGCGGGTCAGAGATATGTCTCCGTGGTGATGATTCGTCTCTCACCGGGTCAGTGATATATCTCCATGGTGATGATTCGTCTCTCAGCGGGTCAGTGATATATCTCCATGGTGATGATTCGTCTCTCAGCGGGTCAGAGATATGTCTCCGTGGTGATGATTCGTCTCTCAGCGGGTCAGAGATATGTCTCCGTGGTGATGATTCGTCTCTCAGCGGGTCAGTGATATATCTCCATGGTGATGATTCGTCTCTCACCGGGTCAGTGATATATCTCCATGATGATGATTCGTCTCTCAGCGGGTCAGTGATATATCTCCATGGTGATGACTCGTCTCTCAGCGGGTCAGAGATATGTCTCCGTGGTGATGATTCGTCTCTCAGCGGGTCAGAGATATGTCTCCGTGGTGATGATTCGTCTCTCAGCGGGTCAGTGATATATCTCCATGGTGATGATTCGTCTCTCAGCGGGTCAGTGATATGTCTCCGTGGTGATGATTCGTCTCTCACCGGGTCAGTGATATGTCTCCATGGTGATGATTCGTCTCTCACCGGGTCAGTGATATATCTCCGTGGTGATGATTCGTCTCTCACCGGGTCAGTGATATATCTCCATGGTGATGACTCGTCTCTCACCGGGTCAGTGATATATCTCCATGGTGATGATTCGTCTCTCACCGGGTCAGTGATATGTCTCCATGGTGATGATTCGTCTCTCAGCGGGTCAGAGATATGTCTCCGTGGTGATGATTCGTCTCTCACCGGGTCAGTGATATATCTCCATGGTGATGACTCGTCTCTCACCGGGTCAGTGATATATCTCCATGGTGATGATTCGTCTCTCACCGGGTCAGTGATATATCTCCATGGTGATGACTCGTCTCTCACCGGGTCAGTGATATATCTCCATGGTGATGATTCGTCTCTCACCGGGTCAGTGATATATCTCCGTGGTGATGATTCGTCTCTCACCGGGTCAGTGATATATCTCCATGGTGATGACTCATCTCTCACCGGGTCAGTGATATATCTCCATCGTGATGATTCGTCTCTCACCGGGTCAGTGATATATCTCCATGGTGATGATTCGTCTCTCAGCGGGTCAGAGATATGTCTCCGTGGTGATGATTCGTCTCTCACCGGGTCAGTGATATATCTCCATGGTGATGATTCGTCTCTCAGCGGGTCAGAGATATGTCTCCGTGGTGATGATTCGTCTCTCAACGGGTCAGTGATATATCTCCATGGTGATGACTCGTCTCTCACCGGGTCAGTGATATATCTCCATGGTGATGATTCGTCTCTCACCGGGTCAGTGATATATCTCCATGGTGATGATTCGTCTCTCAGCGGGTCAGAGATATGTCTCCGTGGTGATGATTCGTCTCTCACCGGGTCAGTGATATATCTCCATGGTGATGATTCGTCTCTCAGCGGGTCAGAGATATGTCTCCGTGGTGATGATTCGTCTCTCACCGGGTCAGTGATATATCTCCATGGTGATGACTCGTCTCTCACCGGGTCAGTGATATATCTCCATGGTGATGACTCGTCTCTCACCGGGTCAGTGATATATCTCCATGGTGATGATTCGTCTCTCACCGGGTCAGTGATATATCTCCATGGTGATGATTCGTCTCTCAGCGGGTCAGAGATATGTCTCCGTGGTGATGATTCGTCTCTCACCGGGTCAGTGATATATCTCCATGGTGATGATTCGTCTCTCAGCGGGTCAGAGATATGTCTCCGTGGTGATGATTCGTCTCTCACCGGGTCAGTGATATATCTCCATGGTGATGACTCGTCTCTCACCGGGTCAGTGATATATCTCCATGGTGATGATTCGTCTCTCACCGGGTCAGTGATATATCTCCGTGGTGATGATTCGTCTCTCACCGGGTCAGTGATATATCTCCATGGTGATGACTCGTCTCTCACCGGGTCAGTGATATATCTCCATGGTGATGATTCGTCTCTCACCGGGTCAGTGATATATCTCCATGGTGATGATTCGTCTCTCAGCGGGTCAGAGATATGTCTCCGTGGTGATGATTCGTCTCTCACCGGGTCAGTGATATATCTCCATGGTGATGATTCGTCTCTCAGCGGGTCAGAGATATGTCTCCGTGGTGATGATTCGTCTCTCACCGGGTCAGTGATATATCTCCATGGTGATGACTCGTCTCTCACCGGGTCAGTGATATATCTCCATGGTGATGATTCGTCTCTCACCGGGTCAGTGATATATCTCCATGGTGATGATTCGTCTCTCAGCGGGTCAGAGATATGTCTCCGTGGTGATGATTCGTCTCTCACCGGGTCAGTGATATATCTCCATGGTGATGATTCGTCTCTCAGCGGGTCAGAGATATGTCTCCGTGGTGATGATTCGTCTCTCACCGGGTCAGTGATATATCTCCATGGTGATGACTCGTCTCTCACCGGGTCAGTGATATATCTCCATGGTGATGACTCGTCTCTCACCGGGTCAGAGATATGTCTCCGTGGTGATGATTCGTCTCTCACCGGGTCAGTGATATATCTCCATGGTGATGATTCGTCTCTCACCGGGTCAGTGATATATCTCCATGGTGATGATTCGTCCCTCATCGGGTCAGTGATATATCTCCATGGTGATGACTCGTCTCTCACCGGGTCAGTGATATATCTCCATGGTGATGATTCGTCTCTCAGCGGGTCAGTGATATATCTCCATGGTGATGATTCGTCCCTCACCGGGTCAGTGATATATCTCCATGGTGATGACTCGTCTCTCACCGGGTCAGTGATATATCTCCATGGTGATGATTCGTCTCTCAGCGGGTCAGAGATATGTCTCCGTGGTGATGATTCGTCTCTCACCGGGTCAGTGATATATCTCCATGGTGATGATTCGTCTCTCAGCGGGTCAGTGATATATCTCCATGGTGATGATTCGTCTCTCAGCGGGTCAGAGATATGTCTCCGTGGTGATGATTCGTCTCTCACCGGGTCAGTGATATATCTCCGTGGTGATGATTCGTCTCTCAGCGGGTCAGAGATATGTCTCCGTGGTGATGATTCGTCTCTCACCGGGTCAGTGATATATCTCCATGGTGATGACTCGTCTCTCACCGGGTCAGTGATATATCTCCATGGTGATGATTCGTCTCTCACCGGGTCAGTGATATATCTCCATGGTGATGATTCGTCTCTCAGCGGGTCAGAGATATGTCTCCGTGGTGATGATTCGTCTCTCACCGGGTCAGTGATATATCTCCATGGTGATGACTCGTCTCTCACCGGGTCAGTGATATATCTCCATGGTGATGACTCGTCTCTCACCGGGTCAGAGATATGTCTCCGTGGTGATGATTCGTCTCTCACCGGGTCAGTGATATATCTCCATGGTGATGATTCGTCTCTCACCGGGTCAGTGATATATCTCCATGGTGATGATTCGTCCCTCATCGGGTCAGTGATATATCTCCATGGTGATGACTCGTCTCTCACCGGGTCAGTGATATATCTCCATGGTGATGATTCGTCTCTCAGCGGGTCAGTGATATATCTCCATGGTGATGATTCGTCCCTCACCTGGTCAGTGATATATCTCCATGGTGATGACTCGTCTCTCACCGGGTCAGTGATATATCTCCATGGTGATGATTCGTCTCTCAGCGGGTCAGAGATATGTCTCCGTGGTGAAGATTCGTCTCTCACCGGGTCAGTGATATATCTCCATGGTGATGATTCGTCTCTCAGCGGGTCAGTGATATATCTCCATGGTGATGATTCGTCTCTCAGCGGGTCAGAGATATGTCTCCGTGGTGATGATTCGTCTCTCACCGGGTCAGTGATATATCTCCGTGGTGATGATTCGTCTCTCAGCGGGTCAGAGATATGTCTCCGTGGTGATGATTCGTCTCTCACCGGGTCAGTGATATATCTCCATGGTGATGACTCGTCTCTCACCGGGTCAGTGATATATCTCCATGGTGATGATTCGTCTCTCACCGGGTCAGTGATATATCTCCATGGTGATGATTCGTCTCTCAGCGGGTCAGTGATATATCTCCATGGTGATGATTCGTCTCTCAGCGGGTCAGAGATATGTCTCCGTGGTGATGATTCGTCTCTCACCGGGTCAGTGATATATCTCCATGGTGATGATTCGTCTCTCAGCGGGTCAGAGATATGTCTCCGTGGTGATGATTCGTCTCTCACCGGGTCAGTGATATATCTCCATGGTGATGACTCGTCTCTCACCGGGTCAGTGATATATCTCCATGGTGATGATTCGTCTCTCACCGGGTCAGTGATATATCTCCATGGTGATGATTCGTCTCTCAGCGGGTCAGAGATATGTCTCCGTGGTGATGATTCGTCTCTCACCGGGTCAGTGATATATCTCCATGGTGATGACTCGTCTCTCACCGGGTCAGTGATATATCTCCATGGTGATGACTCGTCTCTCACCGGGTCAGAGATATGTCTCCGTGGTGATGATTCGTCTCTCACCGGGTCAGTGATATATCTCCATGGTGATGATTCGTCTCTCACCGGGTCAGTGATATATCTCCATGGTGATGATTCGTCCCTCATCGGGTCAGTGATATATCTCCATGGTGATGACTCGTCTCTCACCGGGTCAGTGATATATCTCCATGGTGATGATTCGTCTCTCAGCGGGTCAGTGATATATCTCCATGGTGATGATTCGTCCCTCACCGGGTCAGTGATATATCTCCATGGTGATGACTCGTCTCTCACCGGGTCAGTGATATATCTCCATGGTGATGATTCGTCTCTCAGCGGGTCAGAGATATGTCTCCGTGGTGATGATTCGTCTCTCACCGGGTCAGTGATATATCTCCATGGTGATGATTCGTCTCTCAGCGGGTCAGTGATATATCTCCATGGTGATGATTCGTCTCTCAGCGGGTCAGAGATATGTCTCCGTGGTGATGATTCGTCTCTCACCGGGTCAGTGATATATCTCCATGGTGATGACTCGTCTCTCACCGGGTCAGTGATATATCTCCATGGTGATGATTCGTCTCTCACCGGGTCAGTGATATATCTCCATGGTGATGATTCGTCTCTCACCGGGTCAGTGATATGTCTCCATGGTGATGATTCGTCTCTCAGCGGGTCAGAGATATGTCTCCGTGGTGATGATTCGTCTCTCACCGGGTCAGTGATATATCTCCATGGTGATGACTCGTCTCTCACCGGGTCAGTGATATATCTCCATGGTGATGATTCGTCTCTCACCGGGTCAGTGATATATCTCCATGGTGATGACTCGTCTCTCACCGGGTCAGTGATATATCTCCATGGTGATGATTCGTCTCTCACCGGGTCAGTGATATATCTCCGTGGTGATGATTCGTCTCTCACCGGGTCAGTGATATATCTCCATGGTGATGACTCATCTCTCACCGGGTCAGTGATATATCTCCATCGTGATGATTCGTCTCTCACCGGGTCAGTGATATATCTCCATGGTGATGATTCGTCTCTCAGCGGGTCAGAGATATGTCTCCGTGGTGATGATTCGTCTCTCACCGGGTCAGTGATATATCTCCATGGTGATGATTCGTCTCTCAGCGGGTCAGAGATATGTCTCCGTGGTGATGATTCGTCTCTCACCGGGTCAGTGATATATCTCCATGGTGATGACTCGTCTCTCACCGGGTCAGTGATATATCTCCATGGTGATGATTCGTCTCTCACCGGGTCAGTGATATATCTCCATGGTGATGATTCGTCTCTCAGCGGGTCAGAGATATGTCTCCGTGGTGATGATTCGTCTCTCACCGGGTCAGTGATATATCTCCATGGTGATGATTCGTCTCTCAGCGGGTCAGAGATATGTCTCCGTGGTGATGATTCGTCTCTCACCGGGTCAGTGATATATCTCCATGGTGATGACTCGTCTCTCACCGGGTCAGTGATATATCTCCATGGTGATGACTCGTCTCTCACCGGGTCAGTGATATATCTCCATGGTGATGATTCGTCTCTCACCGGGTCAGTGATATATCTCCATGGTGATGATTCGTCTCTCAGCGGGTCAGAGATATGTCTCCGTGGTGATGATTCGTCTCTCACCGGGTCAGTGATATATCTCCATGGTGATGATTCGTCTCTCAGCGGGTCAGAGATATGTCTCCGTGGTGATGATTCGTCTCTCACCGGGTCAGTGATATATCTCCATGGTGATGACTCGTCTCTCACCGGGTCAGTGATATATCTCCATGGTGATGATTCGTCTCTCACCGGGTCAGTGATATATCTCCGTGGTGATGATTCGTCTCTCACCGGGTCAGTGATATATCTCCATGGTGATGACTCGTCTCTCACCGGGTCAGTGATATATCTCCATGGTGATGATTCGTCTCTCACCGGGTCAGTGATATATCTCCATGGTGATGATTCGTCTCTCAGCGGGTCAGAGATATGTCTCCGTGGTGATGATTCGTCTCTCACCGGGTCAGTGATATATCTCCATGGTGATGATTCGTCTCTCAGCGGGTCAGAGATATGTCTCCGTGGTGATGATTCGTCTCTCACCGGGTCAGTGATATATCTCCATGGTGATGACTCGTCTCTCACCGGGTCAGTGATATATCTCCATGGTGATGACTCGTCTCTCACCGGGTCAGAGATATGTCTCCGTGGTGATGATTCGTCTCTCACCGGGTCAGTGATATATCTCCATGGTGATGATTCGTCTCTCACCGGGTCAGTGATATATCTCCATGGTGATGATTCGTCCCTCATCGGGTCAGTGATATATCTCCATGGTGATGACTCGTCTCTCACCGGGTCAGTGATATATCTCCATGGTGATGATTCGTCTCTCAGCGGGTCAGTGATATATCTCCATGGTGATGATTCGTCCCTCACCGGGTCAGTGATATATCTCCATGGTGATGACTCGTCTCTCACCGGGTCAGTGATATATCTCCATGGTGATGATTCGTCTCTCAGCGGGTCAGAGATATGTCTCCGTGGTGATGATTCGTCTCTCACCGGGTCAGTGATATATCTCCATGGTGATGATTCGTCTCTCAGCGGGTCAGTGATATATCTCCATGGTGATGATTCGTCTCTCAGCGGGTCAGAGATATGTCTCCGTGGTGATGATTCGTCTCTCACCGGGTCAGTGATATATCTCCATGGTGATGACTCGTCTCTCACCGGGTCAGTGATATATCTCCATGGTGATGATTCGTCTCTCACCGGGTCAGTGATATATCTCCATGGTGATGATTCGTCTCTCACCGGGTCAGTGATATGTCTCCATGGTGATGATTCGTCTCTCAGCGGGTCAGAGATATGTCTCCGTGGTGATGATTCGTCTCTCACCGGGTCAGTGATATATCTCCATGGTGATGACTCGTCTCTCACCGGGTCAGTGATATATCTCCATGGTGATGATTCGTCTCTCACCGGGTCAGTGATATATCTCCATGGTGATGACTCGTCTCTCACCGGGTCAGTGATATATCTCCATGGTGATGATTCGTCTCTCACCGGGTCAGTGATATATCTCCGTGGTGATGATTCGTCTCTCACCGGGTCAGTGATATATCTCCATGGTGATGACTCATCTCTCACCGGGTCAGTGATATATCTCCATCGTGATGATTCGTCTCTCACCGGGTCAGTGATATATCTCCATGGTGATGATTCGTCTCTCAGCGGGTCAGAGATATGTCTCCGTGGTGATGATTCGTCTCTCACCGGGTCAGTGATATATCTCCATGGTGATGATTCGTCTCTCAGCGGGTCAGAGATATGTCTCCGTGGTGATGATTCGTCTCTCACCGGGTCAGTGATATATCTCCATGGTGATGACTCGTCTCTCACCGGGTCAGTGATATATCTCCATGGTGATGATTCGTCTCTCACCGGGTCAGTGATATATCTCCATGGTGATGATTCGTCTCTCAGCGGGTCAGAGATATGTCTCCGTGGTGATGATTCGTCTCTCACCGGGTCAGTGATATATCTCCATGGTGATGATTCGTCTCTCAGCGGGTCAGAGATATGTCTCCGTGGTGATGATTCGTCTCTCACCGGGTCAGTGATATATCTCCATGGTGATGACTCGTCTCTCACCGGGTCAGTGATATATCTCCATGGTGATGACTCGTCTCTCACCGGGTCAGTGATATATCTCCATGGTGATGATTCGTCTCTCACCGGGTCAGTGATATATCTCCATGGTGATGATTCGTCTCTCAGCGGGTCAGAGATATGTCTCCGTGGTGATGATTCGTCTCTCACCGGGTCAGTGATATATCTCCATGGTGATGATTCGTCTCTCAGCGGGTCAGAGATATGTCTCCGTGGTGATGATTCGTCTCTCACCGGGTCAGTGATATATCTCCATGGTGATGACTCGTCTCTCACCGGGTCAGTGATATATCTCCATGGTGATGATTCGTCTCTCACCGGGTCAGTGATATATCTCCGTGGTGATGATTCGTCTCTCACCGGGTCAGTGATATATCTCCATGGTGATGACTCGTCTCTCACCGGGTCAGTGATATATCTCCATGGTGATGATTCGTCTCTCACCGGGTCAGTGATATATCTCCATGGTGATGATTCGTCTCTCAGCGGGTCAGAGATATGTCTCCGTGGTGATGATTCGTCTCTCACCGGGTCAGTGATATATCTCCATGGTGATGATTCGTCTCTCAGCGGGTCAGAGATATGTCTCCGTGGTGATGATTCGTCTCTCACCGGGTCAGTGATATATCTCCATGGTGATGACTCGTCTCTCACCGGGTCAGTGATATATCTCCATGGTGATGATTCGTCTCTCACCGGGTCAGTGATATATCTCCATGGTGATGATTCGTCTCTCAGCGGGTCAGAGATATGTCTCCGTGGTGATGATTCGTCTCTCACCGGGTCAGTGATATATCTCCATGGTGATGATTCGTCTCTCAGCGGGTCAGAGATATGTCTCCGTGGTGATGATTCGTCTCTCACCGGGTCAGTGATATATCTCCATGGTGATGACTCGTCTCTCACCGGGTCAGTGATATATCTCCATGGTGATGACTCGTCTCTCACCGGGTCAGAGATATGTCTCCGTGGTGATGATTCGTCTCTCACCGGGTCAGTGATATATCTCCATGGTGATGATTCGTCTCTCACCGGGTCAGTGATATATCTCCATGGTGATGATTCGTCCCTCATCGGGTCAGTGATATATCTCCATGGTGATGACTCGTCTCTCACCGGGTCAGTGATATATCTCCATGGTGATGATTCGTCTCTCAGCGGGTCAGTGATATATCTCCATGGTGATGATTCGTCCCTCACCGGGTCAGTGATATATCTCCATGGTGATGACTCGTCTCTCACCGGGTCAGTGATATATCTCCATGGTGATGATTCGTCTCTCAGCGGGTCAGAGATATGTCTCCGTGGTGATGATTCGTCTCTCACCGGGTCAGTGATATATCTCCATGGTGATGATTCGTCTCTCAGCGGGTCAGTGATATATCTCCATGGTGATGATTCGTCTCTCAGCGGGTCAGAGATATGTCTCCGTGGTGATGATTCGTCTCTCACCGGGTCAGTGATATATCTCCGTGGTGATGATTCGTCTCTCAGCGGGTCAGAGATATGTCTCCGTGGTGATGATTCGTCTCTCACCGGGTCAGTGATATATCTCCATGGTGATGACTCGTCTCTCACCGGGTCAGTGATATATCTCCATGGTGATGATTCGTCTCTCACCGGGTCAGTGATATATCTCCATGGTGATGATTCGTCTCTCAGCGGGTCAGAGATATGTCTCCGTGGTGATGATTCGTCTCTCACCGGGTCAGTGATATATCTCCATGGTGATGACTCGTCTCTCACCGGGTCAGTGATATATCTCCATGGTGATGACTCGTCTCTCACCGGGTCAGAGATATGTCTCCGTGGTGATGATTCGTCTCTCACCGGGTCAGTGATATATCTCCATGGTGATGATTCGTCTCTCACCGGGTCAGTGATATATCTCCATGGTGATGATTCGTTCCTCATCGGGTCAGTGATATATCTCCATGGTGATGACTCGTCTCTCACCGGGTCAGTGATATATCTCCATGGTGATGATTCGTCTCTCAGCGGGTCAGTGATATATCTCCATGGTGATGATTCGTCCCTCACCTGGTCAGTGATATATCTCCATGGTGATGACTCGTCTCTCACCGGGTCAGTGATATATCTCCATGGTGATGATTCGTCTCTCAGCGGGTCAGAGATATGTCTCCGTGGTGAAGATTCGTCTCTCACCGGGTCAGTGATATATCTCCATGGTGATGATTCGTCTCTCAGCGGGTCAGTGATATATCTCCATGGTGATGATTCGTCTCTCAGCGGGTCAGAGATATGTCTCCGTGGTGATGATTCGTCTCTCACCGGGTCAGTGATATATCTCCGTGGTGATGATTCGTCTCTCAGCGGGTCAGAGATATGTCTCCGTGGTGATGATTCGTCTCTCACCGGGTCAGTGATATATCTCCATGGTGATGATTCGTCTCTCACCGGGTCAGTGATATATCTCCATGGTGATGATTCGTCTCTCAGCGGGTCAGTGATATATCTCCATGGTGATGATTCGTCTCTCAGCGGGTCAGAGATATGTCTCCGTGGTGATGATTCGTCTCTCACCGGGTCAGTGATATATCTCCATGGTGATGATTCGTCTCTCAGCGGGTCAGAGATATGTCTCCGTGGTGATGATTCGTCTCTCACCGGGTCAGTGATATATCTCCATGGTGATGACTCGTCTCTCACCGGGTCAGTGATATATCTCCATGGTGATGATTCGTCTCTCACCGGGTCAGTGATATATCTCCATGGTGATGATTCGTCTCTCAGCGGGTCAGAGATATGTCTCCGTGGTGATGATTCGTCTCTCACCGGGTCAGTGATATATCTCCATGGTGATGACTCGTCTCTCACCGGGTCAGTGATATATCTCCATGGTGATGACTCGTCTCTCACCGGGTCAGAGATATGTCTCCGTGGTGATGATTCGTCTCTCACCGGGTCAGTGATATATCTCCATGGTGATGATTCGTCTCTCACCGGGTCAGTGATATATCTCCATGGTGATGATTCGTCCCTCATCGGGTCAGTGATATATCTCCATGGTGATGACTCGTCTCTCACCGGGTCAGTGATATATCTCCATGGTGATGATTCGTCTCTCAGCGGGTCAGTGATATATCTCCATGGTGATGATTCGTCCCTCACCGGGTCAGTGATATATCTCCATGGTGATGACTCGTCTCTCACCGGGTCAGTGATATATCTCCATGGTGATGATTCGTCTCTCAGCGGGTCAGAGATATGTCTCCGTGGTGATGATTCGTCTCTCACCGGGTCAGTGATATATCTCCATGGTGATGATTCGTCTCTCAGCGGGTCAGTGATATATCTCCATGGTGATGATTCGTCTCTCAGCGGGTCAGAGATATGTCTCCGTGGTGATGATTCGTCTCTCACCGGGTCAGTGATATATCTCCGTGGTGATGATTCGTCTCTCAGCGGGTCAGAGATATGTCTCCGTGGTGATGATTCGTCTCTCACCGGGTCAGTGATATATCTCCATGGTGATGACTCGTCTCTCACCGGGTCAGTGATATATCTCCATGGTGATGATTCGTCTCTCACCGGGTCAGTGATATATCTCCATGGTGATGATTCGTCTCTCAGCGGGTCAGAGATATGTCTCCGTGGTGATGATTCGTCTCTCACCGGGTCAGTGATATATCTCCATGGTGATGATTCGTCTCTCAGCGGGTCAGAGATATGTCTCCGTGGTGATGATTCGTCTCTCACCGGGTCAGTGATATATCTCCATGGTGATGACTCGTCTCTCACCGGGTCAGTGATATATCTCCATGGTGATGATTCGTCTCTCACCGGGTCAGTGATATATCTCCATGGTGATGATTCGTCTCTCAGCGGGTCAGAGATATGTCTCCGTGGTGATGATTCGTCTCTCACCGGGTCAGTGATATATCTCCATGGTGATGACTCGTCTCTCACCGGGTCAGTGATATATCTCCATGGTGATGACTCGTCTCTCACCGGGTCAGAAATATGTCTCCCTGGTGATGATTCGTCTCTCACCGGGTCAGTGATATATCTCCATGGTGATGATTCGTCTCTCAGCGGGTCAGTGATATATCTCCATGGTGATGATTCGTCCCTCATCGGGTCAGTGATATATCTCCATGGTGATGACTCGTCTCTCACCGGGTCAGTGATATATCTCCATGGTGATGATTCGTCTCTCAGCGGGTCAGTGATATATCTCCATGGTGATGATTCGTCCCTCACCGGGTCAGTGATATATCTCCATGGTGATGACTCGTCTCTCACCGGGTCAGTGATATATCTCCATGGTGATGATTCGTCTCTCAGCGGGTCAGTGATATATCTCCATGGTGATGACTCGTCTCTCACCGGGTCAGCGATATATCTCCAGGGTGATGATTCGTCTCTCAGCGGGTCAGTGATATATCTCCATGGTGATGATTCGTCTCTCAGCGGGTCAGTGATATATCTCCATGGTGATGACTCGTCTTTCACCGGGTCAGTGATATATCTTCATGGTGATGATTCGTCTCTCAGCGGGTCAGTGATATATCTCCATGGTGATGATTCGTCTCTCAGCGGGTCAGTGATATATCTCCATGGTGATGACTCGTCTCTCACCGGGTCAGTGATATATCTCCATGGTGATGATTCGTCTCTCAGCGGGTCAGTGATATATCTCCATGGTGATGATTCGTCTCTCAGCGGGTCAGCGATATATCTCCATGGTGATGACTCGTCTCTCAGCGGGTCAGTGATATATCTCCATGGTGATGACTCGTCCCTCACCGGGTCAGTGATATATCTCCATGGTGATGATTCGTCTCTCAGCGGGTCAGTGATATATCTCCATGGTGATGATTCGTAACTCAGCGGGGCAGTGATATATCTCCATGGTGATGAAGTGCTCGGCTCTCACCGGGTGAGTGATATATCTCCATGGTGATGATTCGTCTCTCAGCGGGTCAGTGATATATCTCCATGGTGATGACTCGTCTCTCAGCGGATCAGTGATATATCTCCATGGTGATGACTCGTCCCTCACCGGGTCAGTGATATATCTCTATGGTGATGACTCGTCTCTCACCGGGTCAGTGATATATCTCCATGGTGATGACTCGTCTCTCAGCGGGTCAGTGATATATCTCCATGGTGATGATTCGTCTCTCAGCGGATCAGTGATATATCTCCATGGTGATGATTCGTCTCTCAGCGGGTCAGTGATATATCTCCATGGTGATGACTCGTCTCTCAGCGGGTCAGTGATATATCTCCATGGTGATGACTCGTCCCTCACCGGGTCAGTGATATATCTCCATGGTGATGACTCGTCTCTCACCGGGTCAGTGATATATCTCCATGGTGATGACTCGTCTCTCAGCGGGTCAGTGATATATCTCCATGGTGATGAAGTGCTCGGCTCTCACCGGGTGAGTGATATATCTCCATGGTGATGATTCGTCTCTCAGCGGGTCAGTGATATATCTCCATGGTGATGATTCGTCCATCACCGGGTCAGTGATATATCTCCATGGTGATGACTCGTCTCTCATCGGGTCAGTGATATATCTCCATGGTGATGATTCGTCTCTCAGCGGGTCCGTGATATATCTCCATGGTGATGACTCGTCTCTCACCGGGTCAGTGATATATCCCCATGGTGATGACTCGTCTCTCATCGGGTCAGTGATATATCTCCATGATGATGATTCGTCTCTCAGCGGGTCAGTGATATATCTCCATGGTGATGAAGTCCTCGGCTCTCACCGGGTGAGTGATATATCTCCATGGTGATGATTCGTCTCTCAGCGGGTCAGTGATATATCTCCATGGTTATGATTCGTCCCTCACCGGGTCAGTGATATATCTCCATGGTGATGACTCGTCTCTCACCGGGTCAGTGATATATCTCCATGGTGATGATTCGTCTCTCAGCGGGTCAGTGATATATCTCCATGGTGATGACTCGTCTCTCACCGGGTCAGCGATATATCTCCAGGGTGATGATTCGTCTCTCAGCGGGTCAGTGATATATCTCCATGGTGATGATTCGTCTCTCAGCGGGTCAGTGATATATCTCCATGGTGATGACTCGTCTTTCACCGGGTCAGTGATATATCTTCATGGTGATGATTCGTCTCTCAGCGGGTCAGTGATATATCTCCATGGTGATGATTCGTCTCTCAGCGGGTCAGTGATATATCTCCATGGTGATGACTCGTCTCGCACCGGGTCAGTGATATATCTCCATGGTGATGATTCGTCTCTCAGCGGGTCAGTGATATATCTCCATGGTGATGATTCGTCTCTCAGCGGGTCAGCGATATATCTCCATGGTGATGACTCGTCTCTCAGCGGGTCAGTGATATATCTCCATGGTGATGACTCGTCCCTCACCGGGTCAGTGATATATCTCCATGGTGATGATTCGTCTCTCAGCGGGTCAGTGATATATCTCCATGGTGATGATTCGTAACTCAGCGGGGCAGTGATATATCTCCATGGTGATGAAGTGCTCGGCTCTCACCGGGTGAGTGATATATCTCCATGGTGATGATTCGTCTCTCAGCGGGTCAGTGATATATCTCCATGGTGATGACTCGTCTCTCAGCGGATCAGTGATATATCTCCATGGTGATGACTCGTCCCTCACCGGGTCAGTGATATATCTCTATGGTGATGACTCGTCTCTCACCGGGTCAGTGATATATCTCCATGGTGATGACTCGTCTCTCAGCGGGTCAGTGATATATCTCCATGGTGATGATTCGTCTCTCAGCGGATCAGTGATATATCTCCATGGTGATGATTCGTCTCTCAGCGGGTCAGTGATATATCTCCATGGTGATGACTCGTCTCTCAGCGGGTCAGTGATATATCTCCATGGTGATGACTCGTCCCTCACCGGGTCAGTGATATATCTCCATGGTGATGACTCGTCTCTCACCGGGTCAGTGATATATCTCCATGGTGATGACTCGTCTCTCATCGGGTCAGTGATATATCTCCATGGTGATGAAGTGCTCGGCTCTCACCGGGTGAGTGATATATCTCCATGGTGATGATTCGTCTCTCAGCGGGTCAGTGATATATCTCCATGGTGATGATTCGTCCATCACCGGGTCAGTGATATATCTCCATGGTGATGACTCGTCTCTCATCGGGTCAGTGATATATCTCCATGGTGATGATTCGTCTCTCAGCGGGTCCGTGATATATCTCCATGGTGATGACTCGTCTCTCACCGGGTCAGTGATATATCCCCATGGTGATGACTCGTCTCTCATCGGGTCAGTGATATATCTCCATGATGATGATTCGTCTCTCAGCGGGTCAGTGATATATCTCCATGGTGATGAAGTCCTCGGCTCTCACCGGGTGAGTGATATATCTCCATGGTGATGATTCGTCTCTCTGCGGGTCAGTGATATATCTCCAGGGTGATGATTCGTCCATCACCGGGTCAGTGATATATCTCCATGGTGATGACTGGTCTCTCACCGGGTCAGTGATATATCTCCATGGTGATGATTCGTCTCTCAGCGGGTCAGTGATATATCTCCATGGTGATGAAGTCCTCGGCTCTCACCGGGTGAGTGATATATCTCCATGGTGATGATTCGTCTCTCAGCGGGTCAGTGATATATCTCCATGGTGATGATTCGTCCATCACCGGGTCAGTGATATATCTCCATGGTGATGACTTGTCTCTCACCGGGTCAGTGATATATCTCTATGGTGATGATTCGTCTCTCACCGGGTCAGTGATATATCTCCATGGTGATGATTCGTCTCTCAGCGGGTCAGTGATATATCTCCATGGTGATGAAGTCCTCGGCTCTCACCTTGTGAGTGATATATCTCCATGGTGATGATTCGTCTCTCAGCGGGTCAGTGATATATCTCCATGGTGATGACTGGTCTCTCACCGGGTCAGTGATATATCTCCATGGTGATGACTCGTCTCTCACCGGGTCAGTGATATATCTCCATGGTGATGATTCGTCCATCACCGGGTCAGTGATATATCTCCATGGTGATGACTCGTCCATCACCGGGTCAGTGATATATCTCCATGGTGATGACTCGTCTCTCACCGGGTCAGTGATATATCTCCATGGTGATGATTCGTCTCTCAGCGGGTCAGGGATATATCTCCATGGTGATGATTCGTCTCTCAGCGGGTCAGTGATGTATCTCCATGGTGATGATTCGTCTCTCAGCGGGTCAGTGATATATCTCCATGGTGATGACTCGTCTTTCAACGGGTCAGTGATGTATCTCCATGGTGATGATTCGTCCCTCACCGGGTCAGTGATATATCTCCATGGTGATGACTCGTCTCTCACCGGTTCAGTGATATATCTCCATGGTGATGACTCGTCCCTCACCGGGTCAGTGATATATCTCCATGGTGATGATTCGTCTCTCAGCGGGTCAGTGATATATCTCTATGGTGATGATTCGTCTCTCAGCGGGTCAGTGATATATCTCCATGGTGATGATTCGTCCCTCACCGGGTCAGTGATATATCTCCATGGTGATGACTCGTCTCTCACCGGGTCAGTGATATATCTCCATGGTGATGATTCGTCTCTCAGCGGGTCAGTGATATATCTCCATGGTGATGATTCGTCCCTCACCGGGTGAGTGATATATCTCCATGGTGATGACTCGTCTCTCACCGGTTCAGTGATGTATCTCCATGGTGATGACTCGTCTCTCACCGGGTCAGCGATATATCTCCATGGTGATGATTCGTCTCTCAGCGGGTCAGTGATATATCTCCATGGTGATGATTCGTCTCTCAGCGGGTCAGTGATATATCTCCATGGTGATGATTCGTCTCTCACCGGGTCAGTGATATATCTCCATGGTGATGACTCGTCTCTCACCGGGTCAGTGATATATCTCCATGGTGATGACTCGTCTCTCACCGGGTCAGAAATATGTCTCCCTGGTGATGATTCGTCTCTCACCGGGTCAGTGATATATCTCCATGGTGATGATTCGTCTCTCAGCGGGTCAGTGATATATCTCCATGGTGATGATTCGTCCCTCATCGGGTCAGTGATATATCTCCATGGTGATGACTCGTCTCTCACCGGGTCAGTGATATATCTCCATGGTGATGATTCGTCTCTCAGCGGGTCAGTGATATATCTCCATGGTGATGATTCGTCCCTCACCGGGTCAGTGATATATCTCCATGGTGATGACTCGTCTCTCACCGGGTCAGTGATATATCTCCATGGTGATGATTCGTCTCTCAGCGGGTCAGTGATATATCTCCATGGTGATGACTCGTCTCTCACCGGGTCAGCGATATATCTCCAGGGTGATGATTCGTCTCTCAGCGGGTCAGTGATATATCTCCATGGTGATGATTCGTCTCTCAGCGGGTCAGTGATATATCTCCATGGTGATGACTCGTCTTTCACCGGGTCAGTGATATATCTTCATGGTGATGATTCGTCTCTCAGCGGGTCAGTGATATATCTCCATGGTGATGATTCGTCTCTCAGCGGGTCAGTGATATATCTCCATGGTGATGACTCGTCTCTCACCGGGTCAGTGATATATCTCCATGGTGATGATTCGTCTCTCAGCGGGTCAGTGATATATCTCCATGGTGATGATTCGTCTCTCAGCGGGTCAGCGATATATCTCCATGGTGATGACTCGTCTCTCAGCGGGTCAGTGATATATCTCCATGGTGATGACTCGTCCCTCACCGGGTCAGTGATATATCTCCATGGTGATGATTCGTCTCTCAGCGGGTCAGTGATATATCTCCATGGTGATGATTCGTAACTCAGCGGGGCAGTGATATATCTCCATGGTGATGAAGTGCTCGGCTCTCACCGGGTGAGTGATATATCTCCATGGTGATGATTCGTCTCTCAGCGGGTCAGTGATATATCTCCATGGTGATGACTCGTCTCTCAGCGGATCAGTGATATATCTCCATGGTGATGACTCGTCCCTCACCGGGTCAGTGATATATCTCTATGGTGATGACTCGTCTCTCACCGGGTCAGTGATATATCTCCATGGTGATGACTCGTCTCTCAGCGGGTCAGTGATATATCTCCATGGTGATGATTCGTCTCTCAGCGGATCAGTGATATATCTCCATGGTGATGATTCGTCTCTCAGCGGGTCAGTGATATATCTCCATGGTGATGATTCGTCTCTCAGCGGGTCAGTGATATATCTCCATGGTGATGACTCGTCCCTCACCGGGTCAGTGATATATCTCCATGGTGATGACTCGTCTCTCACCGGGTCAGTGATATATCTCCATGGTGATGACTCGTCTCTCAGCGGGTCAGTGATATATCTCCATGGTGATGAAGTGCTCGGCTCTCACCGGGTGAGTGATATATCTCCATGGTGATGATTCGTCTCTCAGCGGGTCAGTGATATATCTCCATGGTGATGATTCGTCCATCACCGGGTCAGTGATATATCTCCATGGTGATGACTCGTCTCTCATCGGGTCAGTGATATATCTCCATGGTGATGATTCGTCTCTCAGCGGGTCCGTGATATATCTCCATGGTGATGACTCGTCTCTCACCGGGTCAGTGATATATCCCCATGGTGATGACTCGTCTCTCATCGGGTCAGTGATATATCTCCATGATGATGATTCGTCTCTCAGCGGGTCAGTGATATATCTCCATGGTGATGAAGTCCTCGGCTCTCACCGGGTGAGTGATATATCTCCATGGTGATGATTCGTCTCTCAGCGGGTCAGTGATATATCTCCATGGTTATGATTCGTCCCTCACCGGGTCAGTGATATATCTCCATGGTGATGACTCGTCTCTCACCGGGTCAGTGATATATCTCCATGGTGATGATTCGTCTCTCAGCGGGTCAGTGATATATCTCCATGGTGATGACTCGTCTCTCACCGGGTCAGCGATATATCTCCAGGGTGATGATTCGTCTCTCAGCGGGTCAGTGATATATCTCCATGGTGATGATTCGTCTCTCAGCGGGTCAGTGATATATCTCCATGGTGATGACTCGTCTTTCACCGGGTCAGTGATATATCTTCATGGTGATGATTCGTCTCTCAGCGGGTCAGTGATATATCTCCATGGTGATGATTCGTCTCTCAGCGGGTCAGTGATATATCTCCATGGTGATGACTCGTCTCTCACCGGGTCAGTGATATATCTCCATGGTGATGATTCGTCTCTCAGCGGGTCAGTGATATATCTCCATGGTGATGATTCGTCTCTCAGCGGGTCAGCGATATATCTCCATGGTGATGACTCGTCTCTCAGCGGGTCAGTGATATATCTCCATGGTGATGACTCGTCCCTCACCGGGTCAGTGATATATCTCCATGGTGATGATTCGTCTCTCAGCGGGTCAGTGATATATCTCCATGGTGATGATTCGTAACTCAGCGGGGCAGTGATATATCTCCATGGTGATGAAGTGCTCGGCTCTCACCGGGTGAGTGATATATCTCCATGGTGATGATTCGTCTCTCAGCGGGTCAGTGATATATCTCCATGGTGATGACTCGTCTCTCAGCGGATCAGTGATATATCTCCATGGTGATGACTCGTCCCTCACCGGGTCAGTGATATATCTCTATGGTGATGACTCGTCTCTCACCGGGTCAGTGATATATCTCCATGGTGATGACTCGTCTCTCAGCGGGTCAGTGATATATCTCCATGGTGATGATTCGTCTCTCAGCGGATCAGTGATATATCTCCATGGTGATGATTCGTCTCTCAGCGGGTCAGTGATATATCTCCATGGTGATGACTCGTCTCTCAGCGGGTCAGTGATATATCTCCATGGTGATGACTCGTCCCTCACCGGGTCAGTGATATATCTCCATGGTGATGACTCGTCTCTCACCGGGTCAGTGATATATCTCCATGGTGATGACTCGTCTCTCATCGGGTCAGTGATATATCTCCATGGTGATGAAGTGCTCGGCTCTCACCGGGTGAGTGATATATCTCCATGGTGATGATTCGTCTCTCAGCGGGTCAGTGATATATCTCCATGGTGATGATTCGTCCATCACCGGGTCAGTGATATATCTCCATGGTGATGACTCGTCTCTCATCGGGTCAGTGATATATCTCCATGGTGATGATTCGTCTCTCAGCGGGTCCGTGATATATCTCCATGGTGATGACTCGTCTCTCACCGGGTCAGTGATATATCCCCATGGTGATGACTCGTCTCTCATCGGGTCAGTGATATATCTCCATGATGATGATTCGTCTCTCAGCGGGTCAGTGATATATCTCCATGGTGATGAAGTCCTCGGCTCTCACCGGGTGAGTGATATATCTCCATGGTGATGATTCGTCTCTCTGCGGGTCAGTGATATATCTCCAGGGTGATGATTCGTCCATCACCGGGTCAGTGATATATCTCCATGGTGATGACTGGTCTCTCACCGGGTCAGTGATATATCTCCATGGTGATGATTCGTCTCTCAGCGGGTCAGTGATATATCTCCATGGTGATGAAGTCCTCGGCTCTCACCGGGTGAGTGATATATCTCCATGGTGATGATTCGTCTCTCAGCGGGTCAGTGATATATCTCCATGTTGATGATTCGTCCATCACCGGGTCAGTGATATATCTCCATGGTGATGACTTGTCTCTCACCGGGTCAGTGATATATCTCTATGGTGATGATTCGTCTCTCACCGGGTCAGTGATATATCTCCATGGTGATGATTCGTCTCTCAGCGGGTCAGTGATATATCTCCATGGTGATGAAGTCCTCGGCTCTCACCTTGTGAGTGATATATCTCCATGGTGATGATTCGTCTCTCAGCGGGTCAGTGATATATCTCCATGGTGATGACTGGTCTCTCACCGGGTCAGTGATATATCTCCATGGTGATGACTCGTCTCTCACCGGGTCAGTGATATATCTCCATGGTGATGATTCGTCCATCACCGGGTCAGTGATATATCTCCATGGTGATGACTCGTCCATCACCGGGTCAGTGATATATCTCCATGGTGATGACTCGTCTCTCACCGGGTCAGTGATATATCTCCATGGTGATGATTCGTCTCTCAGCGGGTCAGGGATATATCTCCATGGTGATGATTCGTCTCTCAGCGGGTCAGTGATGTATCTCCATGGTGATGATTCGTCTCTCAGCGGGTCAGTGATATATCTCCATGGTGATGACTCGTCTTTCAACGGGTCAGTGATGTATCTCCATGGTGATGATTCGTCCCTCACCGGGTCAGTGATATATCTCCATGGTGATGACTCGTCTCTCACCGGTTCAGTGATATATCTCCATGGTGATGACTCGTCCCTCACCGGGTCAGTGATATATCTCCATGGTGATGATTCGTCTCTCAGCGGGTCAGTGATATATCTCTATGGTGATGATTCGTCTCTCAGCGGGTCAGTGATATATCTCCATGGTGATGATTCGTCCCTCACCGGGTCAGTGATATATCTCCATGGTGATGACTCGTCTCTCACCGGGTCAGTGATATATCTCCATGGTGATGATTCGTCTCTCAGCGGGTCAGTGATATATCTCCATGGTGATGATTCGTCCCTCACCGGGTGAGTGATATATCTCCATGGTGATGACTCGTCTCTCACCGGTTCAGTGATGTATCTCCATGGTGATGACTCGTCTCTCACCGGGTCAGCGATATATCTCCATGGTGATGATTCGTCTCTCAGCGGGTCAGTGATATATCTCCATGGTGATGATTCGTCTCTCAGCGGGTCAGTGATATATCTCCATGGTGATGACTCGTCTTTCACCGGGTCAGTGATATATCTCCATGGTGATGATTCGTCTCTCAGCGGGTCAGTGATATATCTCCATGGTGATGATTCGTCTCTCAGCGGGTCAGTGATATATCTCCATGGTGATGAAGTCCTCGGCTCTCACCGGGTGAGTGATATATCTCCATGGTGATGATTCGTCTCTCAGCGGGTCAGTGATATATCTCCATGGTGATGATTCGTCCATCACCGGGTGAGTGATATATCTCCATGGTGATGATTCGTCTCTCAGCGGGTCAGTGATATATCTCCATGGTGATGATTCGTCCATCACCGGGTCAGTGATATATCTCCATGGTGATGACTCGTCTCTCACCGGGTCAGTGATATATCTCCATGGTGATGATTCGTCTCTCAGCGGGTCAGTGATATATCTCCATGGTGAGGATTCGTCTCTCAGCGGGTCAGTGATATATCTCCATGGTGATGAAGTCCTCGGCTCTCACCGGGTGAATGATATATCTCCATGGTGATGATTCGTCTCTCAGCGGGTCAGTGATATATCTCCATGGTGATGATTCGTCCATCACCGGGTCAGTGATATATCTCCATGGTGATGACTCGTCTCTCACCGGGTCAGTGATATATCTCCATGGTGATGATTCGTCTCTCAGCGGGTCAGTGATATATCTCCATGGTGATGATTCGTCCATCACCGGGTCAGTGATATATCTCCATGGTGATGACTCGTCTCTCACCGGGTCAGTGATATATATCCATGGTGATGATTCGTCTCTCAGCGGGTCAGTGATATATCTCCATGGTGATGACTCGTCTCTCACCGGGTCAGTGATATATCTCCATGGTGATGATTCGTCTCTCAGCGGGTCAGTGATATATCTCCATGGTGATGATTCGTCTCTCAACGGGTCAGTAATATATCTCCATGGTGATGAAGTGCTCGGCTCTCACCGGGTGAGTGATATATCTCCATGGTGATGATTCGTCTCTCAGCGGGTCAGTGATATATCTCCATGGTGATGATTCGTCCATCACCGGGTCAGTGATATATCTCCATGGTGATGACTCGTCTCTCACCGGGTCAGTGATATATCTCCATGGTGATGATTCGTCTCTCAGCGGGTCAGTGATATATCTCCATGGTGATGACTCGTCTCTCACCGGGTCTGTGATATATCTCCATGGTGATGATTCGTCTCTCACCGGGTGAGTGATATATCTCCATGGTGCTGATTCGTCTCTCAGCGGGTCAGTGATATATCTCCATGGTGATGACTCGTCTCTCACCGGGTGAGTGATATATCTCCATGGTGATGATTCGTCTCTCAGCGGGTCAGTGATATATCTCCATGGTGATGATTCGTCCATCACCGGGTCAGTGATATATCTCCATGGTGATGATTCGTCTCTCAGCGGGTCAGTGATATATCTCCATGGTGATGACTCGTCTCTCACCGGGTCAGTGATATATCTCCATGGTGATGATTCGTCTCTCAGCGGGTCAGTGATATATCTCCATGGTGATGATTCGTCTCTCAGCGGGTCAGTGATATATCTCCATGGTGATGAAGTCCTCGGCTCTCACCGGGTGAGTGATATATCTCCATGGTGCTGATTCGTCTCTCAGCGGGTCAGTGATATATCTCCATGGTGATGACTCGTCTCTCACCGGGTGAGTGATATATCTCCATGGTGATGATTCGTCTCTCAGCGGGTCAGTGATATATCTCCATGGTGATGATTCGTCCATCACCGGGTCAGTGATATATCTCCATGGTGATGATTCGTCTCTCAGCGGGTCAGTGATATATCTCCATGGTGATGACTCGTCTCTCACCGGGTCAGTGATATATCTCCATGGTGATGATTCGTCTCTCAGCGGGTCAGCGATGTATCTCCATGGTGATGATTCGTCTCTCAGCGGGTCAGTGATATATCTCCATGGTGATGATTCGTCTCTCAGCGGGTCAGTGATATATCTCCATGGTGATGAAGTGCACGGCTCTCACCAGGTGAGTGATATATCTCCATGGTGATGATTCGTCTCTCAGCGGGTCAGTGATATATCTCCATGGTGATGATTCGTCCATCACCGGGTGAGTGATATATCTCCATGGTGATGATTCGTCTCTCAGCGGGTCAGTGATATATCTCCATGGTGATGAAGTGCTCGGCTCTCACCGGGTGAGTGATATATCTCCATGGTGATGATTCGTCTCTCACCGGGTCAGTGATATATCTCCATGGTGATGATTCGTCCATCACCGGGTCAGTGATATATCTCCATGGTGATGACTCGTCTCTCACCGGATCAGTGATATATCTCCATGGTGATGATTCGTCTCTCAGCGGGTCAGTGATATATCTCCATGGTGATGACTCGTCTCTCACCGGGTCAGTGATATATCTCCATGGTGATGATTCGTCTCTCAGCGGGTCAGTGATATATCTCCATGGTGATGATTCGTCTCTCAGCGGGTCAGTGATATATCTCCATGGTGATGAAGTGTTCGGCTCTCACCGGGTGAGTGATATATCTCCATGGTGATGATTCGTCTCTCAGCGGGTCAGTGATATATCTCCATGGTGATGATTCGTCCATCACCGGGTCAGTGATATATCTCCATGGTGATGACTCGTCTCTCACCGGGTCAGTGATATATCTCCATGGTGATGATTCGTCTCTCAGCGGGTCAGTGATATATCTCCATGGTGATGACTCGTCTCTCACCGGGTCTGTGATATATCTCCATGGTGATGATTCGTCTCTCACCGGGTGAGTGATATATCTCCATGGTGCTGATTCGTCTCTCAGCGGGTCAGTGATATATCTCCATGGTGATGACTCGTCTCTCACCGGGTGAGTGATATATCTCCATGGTGATGATTCGTCTCTCAGCGGGTCAGTGATATATCTCCATGGTGATGATTCGTCCATCACCGGGTCAGTGATATATCTCCATGGTGATGATTCGTCTCTCAGCGGGTCAGTGATATATCTCCATGGTGATGACTCGTCTCTCACCGGGTCAGTGATATATCTCCATGGTGATGATTCGTCTCTCAGCGGATCAGTGATATATCTCCATGGTGATGATTCGTCTCTCAGCGGGTCAGTGATATATCTCCATGGTGATGAAGTCCTCGGCTCTCACCGGGTGAGTGATATATCTCCATGGTGCTGATTCGTCTCTCAGCGGGTCAGTGATATATCTCCATGGTGATGACTCGTCTCTCAGCGGGTGAGTGATATATCTCCATGGTGATGATTCGTCTCTCAGCGGGTCAGTGATATATCTCCATGGTGATGATTCGTCCATCACCGGGTCAGTGATATATCTCCATGGTGATGATTCGTCTCTCAGCGGGTCAGTGATATATCTCCATGGTGATGACTCGTCTCTCACCGGGTCAGTGATATATCTCCATGGTGATGATTCGTCTCTCAGCGGGTCAGCGATGTATCTCCATGGTGATGATTCGTCTCTCAGCGGGTCAGTGATATATCTCCATGGTGATGATTCGTCTCTCAGCGGGTCAGTGATATATCTCCATGGTGATGAAGTGCACGGCTCTCACCAGGTGAGTGATATATCTCCATGGTGATGATTCGTCTCTCAGCGGGTCAGTGATATATCTCCATGGTGATGATTCGTCCATCACCGGGTGAGTGATATATCTCCATGGTGATGATTCGTCTCTCAGCGGGTCAGTGATATATCTCCATGGTGATGAAGTGCTCGGCTCTCACCGGGTGAGTGATATATCTCCATGGTGATGATTCGTCTCTCACCGGGTCAGTGATATATCTCCATGGTGATGATTCGTCCATCACCGGGTCAGTGATATATCTCCATGGTGATGACTCGTCTCTCACCGGATCAGTGATATATCTCCATGGTGATGATTCGTCTCTCAGCGGGTCAGTGATATATCTCCATGGTGATGACTCGTCTCTCACCGGGTCAGTGATATATCTCCATGGTGATGATTCGTCTCTCAGCGGGTCAGTGATATATCTCCATGGTGATGATTCGTCTCTCAGCGGGTCAGTGATATATCTCCATGGTGATGAAGTGCTCGGCTCTCACCGGGCGAGTGATATATCTCCATGGTGATGACTCGTCTCTCACCGGGTCAGTGATATATCTCCATGGTGATGATTCGTCCATCACCGGGTCAGTGATATATCTCCATTTTGATGACTCGTCTCTCATCGGGTCAGTGATATATCTCCATGGTGATGATTCGTCTCTCAGCGGGTCAGTGATATATCTCCATGGTGATGACTCGTCTCTCACCGGGTCAGTGATATATCTCCATGGTGATGACTCGTCTCTCATCGGGTCAGTGATATATCTCCATGGTGATGATTCGTCTCTCAGCGGGTCAGTGATATATCTCCATGGTGAGGATTCGTCTCTCAGCGGGTCAGTGATATATCTCCATGGTGATGAAGTCCTCGGCTCTCACCGGGTGAATGATATATCTCCATGGTGATGATTCGTCTCTCAGCGGGTCAGTGAAATATCTCCATGGTGATGATTCGTCCATCACCGGGTCAGTGATATATCTCCATGGTGATGACTCGTCTCTCACCGGGTCAGTGATATATCTCCATGGTGATGATTCGTCTCTCAGCGGGTCAGTGATATATCTCCATGGTGATGATTCGTCCATCACCGGGTCAGTGATATATCTCCATGGTGATGACCCGTCTCTCACCGGGTCAGTGATATATATCCATGGTGATGATTCGTCTCTCAGCGGGTCAGTGATATATCTCCATGGTGATGACTCGTCTCTCACCGGGTCAGTGATATATCTCCATGGTGATGATTCGTCTCTCAGCGGGTCAGTGATATATCTCCATGGTGATGATTCGTCTCTCAACGGGTCAGTAATATATCTCCATGGTGATGAAGTGCTCGGCTCTCACCGGGTGAGTGATATATCTCCATGGTGATGATTCGTCTCTCAGCGGGTCAGTGATATATCTCCATGGTGATGATTCGTCCATCACCGGGTCAGTGATATATCTCCATGGTGATGACTCGTCTCTCACCGGGTCAGTGATATATCTCCATGGTGATGATTCGTCTCTCAGCGGGTCAGTGATATATCTCCATGGTGATGACTCGTCTCTCACCGGGTCTGTGATATATCTCCATGGTGATGATTCGTCTCTCACCGGGTGAGTGATATATCTCCATGGTGATGATTCGTCTCTCAGCGGGTCAGTGATATATCTCCATGGTGATGACTCGTCTCTCACCGGGTGAGTGATATATCTCCATGGTGATGATTCGTCTCTCAGCGGGTCAGTGATATATCTCCATGGTGATGATTCGTCCATCACCGGGTCAGTGATATATCTCCATGGTGATGATTCGTCTCTCAGCGGGTCAGTGATATATCTCCATGGTGATGACTCGTCTCTCACCGGGTCAGTGATATATCTCCATGGTGATGTTCGTCTCTCAGCGGGTCAGTGATATATCTCCATGGTGATGATTCGTCTCTCAGCGGGTCAGTGATATATCTCCATGGTGATGATTCGTCTCTCAGCGGGTCAGTGATATATCTCCATGGTGATGAAGTCCTCGGCTCTCACCGGGTGAGTGATATATCTCCATGGTGATGATTCGTCTCTCAGCGGGTCAGCGATGTATCTCCATGGTGATGATTCGTCTCTCAGCGGGTCAGTGATATATCTCCATGGTGATGATTCGTCTCTCAGCGGGTCAGTGATATATCTCCATGGTGATGAAGTGCTCGGCTCTCACCAGGTGAGTGATATATCTCCATGGTGATGATTCGTCTCTCAGCGGGTCAGTGATATATCTCCATGGTGATGATTCGTCCATCACCGGGTGAGTGATATATCTCCATGGTGATGATTCGTCTCTCAGCGGGTCAGTGATATATCTCCATGGTGATGAAGTGCTCGGCTCCCACCGGGTGAGTGATATATCTCCATGGTGATGATTCGTCTCTCACCGGGTCAGTGATATATCTCCATGGTGATGATTCGTCCATCACCGGGTCAGTGATATATCTCCATGGTGATGACTCGTCTCTCACCGGATCAGTGATATATCTCCATGGTGATGATTCGTCTCTCAGCGGGTCAGTGATATATCTCCATGGTGATGACTCGTCTCTCACCGGGTCAGTGATATATCTCCATGGTGATGATTCGTCTCTCAGCGGGTCAGTGATATATCTCCATGGTGATGATTCGTCTCTCAGCGGGTCAGTGATATATCTCCATGGTGATGAAGTGCTCGGCTCTCACCGGGCGAGTGATATATCTCCATGGTGATGATTCGTCTCTCAGCGGGTCAGTGATATATCTCCATGGTGATGATTCGTCCATCACCGGGTCAGTGATATATCTCCATTTTGATGACTCGTCTCTCATCGGGTCAGTGATATATCTCCATGGTGATGATTCGTCTCTCAGCGGGTCAGTGATATATCTCCATGGTGATGACTCGTCTCTCACCGGGTCAGTGATATATCTCCATGGTGATGACTCGTCTCTCATCGGGTCAGTGATATATCTCCATGGTGATGATTCGTCTCTCAGCGGGTCAGTGATATATCTCCATGGTGATGAAGTCCTCGGCTCTCACCGGGTGAGTGATATATCTCCATGGTGATGATTCGTCTCTCTGCGGGTCAGTGATATATCTCCATGGTGATGATTCGTCCATCACCGGGTCAGTGATATATCTCCATGGTGATGACTGGTCTCTCACCGGGTCAGTGATATATCTCCATGGTGATGATTCGTCTCTCAGCGGGTCAGTGATATATCTCCATGGTGATGAAGTCCTCGGCTCTCACCGGGTGAGTGATATATCTCCATGGTGATGATTCGTCTCTCAGCGGGTCAGTGATATATCTCCATGGTGATGATTCGTCCATCACCGGGTCAGTGATATATCTCCATGGTGATGACTCGTCTCTCACCGGGTCAGTGATATATCTCCATGGTGATGATTCGTCTCTCAGCGGGTCAGTGATATATCTCCATGGTGATGATTCGTCTCTCAGCGGGTCAGTGATATATCTCCATGGTGATGAAGTCCTCGGCTTTCACCGGGTGAGTGATATATCTCCATGGTGATGATTCGTCTCTCAGCGGGTCAGTGATATATCTCCATGGTGATGATTCGTCCATCACCGGGTCAGTGATATATCTCCATGGTGATGACTCGTCTCTCACCGGGTCAGTGATATATCTCCATGGTGATGATTCGTCTCTCAGCGGGTCAGTGATATATCTCCATGGTGATGAAGTCCTCGGCTCTCACCGGGTGAGTGATATATCTCCATGGTGATGATTCGTCTCTCAGCGGGTCAGTGGTATATCTCCATGGTGATGATTCGTCCATCACCGGGTCAGTGATATATCTCCATGGTGATGACTCGTCTCTCACCGGGTCAGTGATATATCTCCATGGTGATGATTCGTCTCTCAGCGGGTCAGTGATATATCTCCATGGTGATGACTCGTCTCTCACCGGGTCAGTGATATATCTCCATGGTGATGATTCGTCTCTCAGCGGGTCAGGGATATATCTCCATGGTGATGATTCGTCTCTCAGCGGGTCAGTGATGTATCTTTATGGTGATGATTCGTCTCTCAGCGGGTCAGTGATATATCTCCATGGTGATGACTCGTCTTTCAACGGGTCAGTGATGTATCTCCATGGTGATGATTCGTCCCTCACCGGGTCAGTGATATATCTCCATGGTGATGACTCGTCTCTCACCGGTTCAGTGATGTATCTCCATGGTGATGACTCGTCCCTCACCGGGTCAGTGATATATCTCCATGGTGATGATTCGTCTCTCAGCGGGTCAGTGATATATCTCTATGGTGATGATTCGTCTCTCAGCGGGTCAGTGATATATCTCCATGGTGATGACTCGTCTCTCACCGGGTCAGTGATATATCTCCATGGTGATGATTCGTCTCTCAGCGGGTCAGTGATATATCTCCATGGTGATGATTTGTCCCTCACCGGGTGAGTGATATATCTCCATGGTGATGACTCGTCTCTCACCGGTTCAGTGATGTATCTCCATGGTGATGACTCGTCTCTCACCGGGTCAGAGATATGTCTCCATGGTGATGATTCGTCTCTCAGCGGGTCAGTGATATATCTCCATGGTGATGATTCGTCCCTCACCGGGTGAGTGATATATCTCCATGGTGATGACTCGTCTCTCACCGGGTCAGTGATATATCTCCATGGTGATGATTCGTCTCTCAGCGGGTCAGTGATATATCTCCATGGTGATGAAGTCCTCGGCTCTCACCGGGTGAGTGATATATCTCCATGGTGATGATTCGTCTCTCAGCGGGTCAGTGGTATATCTCCATGGTGATGATTCGTCCATCACCGGGTCAGTGATATATCTCCATGGTGATGACTCGTCTCTCACCGGGTCAGTGATATATCTCCATGGTGATGATTCGTCTCTCAGCGGGTCAGTGATATATCTCCATGGTGATGACTCGTCTCTCACCGGGTCAGTGATATATCTCCATGGTGATGATTCGTCTCTCAGCGGGTCAGGGATATATCTCCATGGTGATGATTCGTCTCTCAGCGGGTCAGTGATGTATCTCCATGGTGATGATTCGTCCCTCACCGGGTCAGTGATATATCTCCATGGTGATGACTCGTCTCTCACCGGTTCAGTGATGTATCTCCATGGTGATGACTCGTCCCTCACCGGGTCAGTGATATATCTCCATGGTGATGATTCGTCTCTCAGCGGGTCAGTGATATATCTCTATGGTGATGATTCGTCTCTCAGCGGGTCAGTGATATATCTCCATGGTGATGACTCGTCTCTCACCGGGTCAGTGATATATCTCCATGGTGATGATTCGTCTCTCAGCGGGTCAGTGATATATCTCCATGGTGATGATTTGTCCCTCACCGGGTGAGTGATATATCTCCATGGTGATGACTCGTCTCTCACCGGTTCAGTGATGTATCTCCATGGTGATGACTCGTCTCTCACCGGGTCAGAGATATGTCTCCATGGTGATGATTCGTCTCTCAGCGGGTCAGTGATATATCTCCATGGTGATGATTCGTCCCTCACCGGGTGAGTGATATATCTCCATGGTGATGACTCGTCTCTCAACGGGTCAGTGATATATCTCCATGGTGATGATTCGTCTCTCAGCGGGTCAGTGATATATCTCCATGGTGATGAAGTCCTCGGCTCTCACCGGGTGAGTGATATATCTCCATGGTGATGATTCGTCTCTCAGCGGGTCAGTGGTATATCTCCATGGTGATGATTCGTCCATCACCGGGTCAGTGATATATCTCCATGGTGATGACTCGTCTCTCACCGGGTCAGTGATATATCTCCATGGTGATGATTCGTCTCTCAGCGGGTCAGTGATATATCTCCATGGTGATGACTCGTCTCTCACCGGGTCAGTGATATATCTCCATGGTGATGATTCGTCTCTCAGCGGGTCAGGGATATATCTCCATGGTGATGATTCGTCTCTCAGCGGGTCAGTGATGTATCTCCATGGTGATGATTCGTCTCTCAGCGGGTCAGTGATATATCTCCATGGTGATGACTCGTCTTTCAACGGGTCAGTGATGTATCTCCATGGTGATGATTCGTCCCTCACCGGGTGAGTGATATATCTCCATGGTGATGACTCGTCTCTCACCGGTTCAGTGATGTATCTCCATGGTGATGACTCGTCCCTCACCGGGTCAGTGATATATCTCCATGGTGATGATTCGTCTCTCAGCGGGTCAGTGATATATCTCTATGGTGATGATTCGTCTCTCAGCGGGTCAGTGATATATCTCCATGGTGATGACTCGTTTCTCACCGGGTCAGTGATATATCTCCATGGTGATGATTCGTCTCTCAGCGGGTCAGTGATATATCTCCATGGTGATGATTTGTCCCTCACCGGGTGAGTGATATATCTCCATGGTGATGACTCGTCTCTCACCGGTTCAGTGATGTATCTCCATGGTGATGACTCGTCTCTCACCGGGTCAGAGATATGTCTCCATGGTGATGATTCGTCTCTCAGCGGGTCAGTGATATATCTCCATGGTGATGATTCGTCCCTCACCGGGTGAGTGATATATCTCCATGGTGATGACTCGTCTCTCACCGGGTCAGTGATATATCTCCATGGTGATGATTCGTCTCTCAGCGGGTCAGTGATATATCTCCATGGTGATGAAGTCCTCGGCTCTCACCGGGTGAGTGATATATCTCCATGGTGATGATTCGTCTCTCAGCGGGTCAGTGGTATATCTCCATGGTGATGATTCGTCCATCACCGGGTCAGTGATATATCTCCATGGTGATGACTCGTCTCTCACCGGGTCAGTGATATATCTCCATGGTGATGATTCGTCTCTCAGCGGGTCAGTGATATATCTCCATGGTGATGACTCGTCTCTCACCGGGTCAGTGATATATCTCCATGGTGATGATTCGTCTCTCAGCGGGTCAGGGATGTATCTCCATGGTGATGATTCGTCTCTCAGCGGGACAGTGATGTATCTCCATGGTGATGATTCGTCTCTCAGCGGGTCAGTGATATATCTCCATGGTGATGACTCGTCTTTCAACGGGTCAGTGATGTATCTCCATGGTGATGATTCGTCCCTCACCGGGTCAGTGATATATCTCCATGGTGATGACTCGTCTCTCACCGGTTCAGTGATGTATCTCCATGGTGATGACTCGTCCCTCACCGGGTCAGTGATATATCTCCATGGTGATGATTCGTCTCTCAGCGGGTCAGTGATATATCTCTATGGTGATGATTCGTCTCTCAGCGGGTCAGTGATATATCTCCATGGTGATGACTCGTCTCTCACCGGGTCAGTGATATATCTCCATGGTGATGATTCGTCTCTCAGCGGGTCAGTGATATATCTCCATGGTGATGATTTGTCCCTCACCGGGTGAGTGATATATCTCCATGGTGATGACTCGTCTCTCACCGGTTCAGTGATGTATCTCCATGGTGATGACTCGTCTCTCACCGGGTCAGAGATATGTCTCCATGGTGATGATTCGTCTCTCAGCGGGTCAGTGATATATCTCCATGGTGATGATTCGTCCCTCACCGGGTGAGTGATATATCTCCATGGTGATGACTCGTCTCACACCGGTTCAGTGATGTATCTCCATGGTGATGACTCGTCTCTCACCGGGTCAGAGATATGTCTCCATGGTGATGATTCGTCCCTCACCGGGTGAGTGATATATCTCCATGGTGATGACTCGTCTCTCACCGGTTCAGTGATGTATCTCCATGGTGATGACTCGTCTCTCACCGGGTCAGAGATATGTCTCCGTGGTGATGATTCGTCTCTCACCGGGTCAGTGATATATCTCCATGGTGATGATTCGTCTCTCACCGGGTCAGTGATATATCTCCATGGTGATGATTCGTCCCTCATCGGGTCAGTGATATATCTCCATGGTGATGACTCGTCTCTCACCGGGTCAGTGATATATCTCCATGGTGATGATTCGTCTCTCAGCGGGTCAGTGTTATATCTCCATGGTGATGATTCGTCCCTCACCGGGTCAGTGATATATCTCCATGGTGATGACTCGTCTCTCACCGGGTCAGTGATATATCTCCATGGTGATGATTCGTCTCTCAGCGGGTCAGAGATATGTCTCCGTGGTGATGATTCGTCTCTCACCGGGTCAGTGATATATCTCCATGGTGATGATTCGTCTCTCAGCGGGTCAGTGATATATCTCCATGGTGATGATTCGTCTCTCAGCGGGTCAGAGATATGTCTCCGTGGTGATGATTCGTCTCTCACCGGGTCAGTGATATATCTCCGTGGTGATGATTCGTCTCTCAGCGGGTCAGTGATATATCTCCATGGTGATGATTCGTCTCTCAGCGGGTCAGTGATATATCTCCATGGTGATGATTCGTCTCTCAGCGGGTCAGTGATATATCTCCATGGTGATGATTCGTCTCTCAACGGGTCAGTAATATATCTCCATGGTGATGAAGTGCTCGGCTCTCACCGGGTGAGTGATATATCTCCATGGTGATGATTCGTCTCTCAGCGGGTCAGTGATATATCTCCATGGTGATGATTCGTTCATCACCGGGTCAGTGATATATCTCCATGGTGATGACTCGTCTCTCACCGGGTCAGTGATATATCTCCATGGTGATGATTCGTCTCTCAGCGGGTCAGTGATATATCTCCATGGTGATGACTCGTCTCTCACCGGGTCTGTGATATATCTCCATGGTGATGATTCGTCTCTCACCGGGTGAGTGATATATCTCCATGGTGCTGATTCGTCTCTCAGCGGTCAGTGATATATCTCCATGGTGATGACTCGTCTCTCACCGGGTGAGTGATATATCTCCATGGTGATGATTCGTCTCTCAGCGGGTCAGTGATATATCTCCATGGTGATGATTCGTCCATCACCGGGTCAGTGATATATCTCCATGGTGATGATTCGTCTCTCAGCGGGTCAGTGATATATCTCCATGGTGATGACTCGTCTCTCACCGGGTCAGTGATATATCTCCATGGTGATGATTCGTCTCTCAGCGGGTCAGTGATATATCTCCATGGTGATGATTCGTCTCTCAGCGGGTCAGTGATATATCTCCATGGTGATGAAGTCCTCGGCTCTCACCGGGTGAGTGATATATCTCCATGGTGCTGATTCGTCTCTCAGCGGGTCAGTGATATATCTCCATGGTGATGACTCGTCTCTCACCGGGTGAGTGATATATCTCCATGGTGATGATTCGTCTCTCAGCGGGTCAGTGATATATCTCCATGGTGATGATTCGTCCATCACCGGGTCAGTGATATATCTCCATGGTGATGATTCGTCTCTCAGCGGGTCAGTGATATATCTCCATGGTGATGACTCGTCTCTCACCGGGTCAGTGATATATCTCCATGGTGATGATTCGTCTCTCACCGGGTCAGCGATGTATCTCCATGGTGATGATTCGTCTCTCAGCGGGTCAGTGATATATCTCCATGGTGATGATTCGTCTCTCAGCGGGTCAGTGATATATCTTCATGGTGATGAAGTGCTCGGCTCTCACCAGGTGAGTGATATATCTCCATGGTGATGATTCGTCTCTCAGCGGGTCAGTGATATATCTCCATGGTGATGATTCGTCCATCACCGGGTGAGTGATATATCTCCATGGTGATGATTCGTCTCTCAGCGGGTCAGTGATATATCTCCATGGTGATGAAGTGCTCGGCTCTCACCGGGTGAGTGATATATCTCCATGGTGATGATTCGTCTCTCACCGGGTCAGTGATATATCTCCATGGTGATGATTCGTCCATCACCGGGTCAGTGATATATCTCCATGGTGATGACTCGTCTCTCACCGGATCAGTGATATATCTCCATGGTGATGATTCGTCTCTCAGCGGGTCAGTGATATATCTCCATGGTGATGACTCGTCTCTCACCGGGTCAGTGATATATCTCCATGGTGATGATTCGTCTCTCAGCGGGTCAGTGATATATCTCCATGGTGATGATTCGTCTCTCAGCGGGTCAGTGATATATCTCCATGGTGATGAAGTGCTCGGCTCTCACCGGGCGAGTGATATATCTCCATGGTGATGACTCGTCTCTCACCGGGTCAGTGATATATCTCCATGGTGATGATTCGTCCATCACCGGGTCAGTGATATATCTCCATTTTGATGACTCGTGTCTCATCGGGTCAGTGATATATCTCCATGGTGATGATTCGTCTCTCAGCGGGTCAGTGATATATCTCCATGGTGATGACTCGTCTCTCACCGGGTCAGTGATATATCTCCATGGTGATGACTCGTCTCTCATCGGGTCAGTGATATATCTCCATGGTGATGATTCGTCTCTCAGCGGGTCAGTGATATATCTCCATGGTGAGGATTCGTCTCTCAGCGGGTCAGTGATATATCTCCATGGTGATGAAGTCCTCGGCACTCACCGGGTGAATGATATATCTCCATGGTGATGATTCGTCTCTCAGCGGGTCAGTGATATATCTCCATGGTGATGATTCGTCCATCACCGGGTCAGTGATATATCTCCATGGTGATGACTCGTCTCTCACCGGTTCAGTGATGTATCTCCATGGTGATGACTCGTCCCTCACCGGGTCAGTGATATATCTCCATGGTGATGATTCGTCTCTCAGCGGGTCAGTGATATATCTCTATGGTGATGATTCGTCTCTCAGCGGGTCAGTGATATATCTCCATGGTGATGACTCGTCTCTCACCGGGTCAGTGATATATCTCCATGGTGATGATTCGTCTCTCAGCGGGTCAGTGATATATCTCCATGGTGATGATTTGTCCCTCACCGGGTGAGTGATATATCTCCATGGTGATGACTCGTCTCTCACCGGTTCAGTGATGTATCTCCATGGTGATGACTCGTCTCTCACCGGGTCAGAGATATGTCTCCATGGTGATGATTCGTCTCTCAGCGGGTCAGTGATATATCTCCATGGTGATGATTCGTCCCTCACCGGGTGAGTGATATATCTCCATGGTGATGACTCGTCTCACACCGGTTCAGTGATGTATCTCCATGGTGATGACTCGTCTCTCACCGGGTCAGAGATATGTCTCCATGGTGATGATTCGTCCCTCACCGGGTGAGTGATATATCTCCATGGTGATGACTCGTCTCTCACCGGTTCAGTGATGTATCTCCATGGTGATGACTCGTCTCTCACCGGGTCAGAGATATGTCTCCGTGGTGATGATTCGTCTCTCACCGGGTCAGTGATATATCTCCATGGTGATGATTCGTCTCTCACCGGGTCAGTGATATATCTCCATGGTGATGATTCGTCCCCCATCGGGTCAGTGATATATCTCCATGGTGATGACTCGTCTCTCACCGGGTCAGTGATATATCTCCATGGTGATGATTCGTCTCTCAGCGGGTCAGTGTTATATCTCCATGGTGATGATTCGTCCCTCACCGGGTCAGTGATATATCTCCATGGTGATGACTCGTCTCTCACCGGGTCAGTGATATATCTCCATGGTGATGATTCGTCTCTCAGCGGGTCAGAGATATGTCTCCGTGGTGATGATTCGTCTCTCACCGGGTCAGTGATATATCTCCATGGTGATGATTCGTCTCTCAGCGGGTCAGTGATATATCTCCATGGTGATGATTCGTCTCTCAGCGGGTCAGAGATATGTCTCCGTGGTGATGATTCGTCTCTCACCGGGTCAGTGATATATCTCCGTGGTGATGATTCGTCTCTCAGCGGGTCAGTGATATATCTCCATGGTGATGATTCGTCTCTCAGCGGGTCAGTGATATATCTCCATGGTGATGATTCGTCTCTCAGCGGGTCAGTGATATATCTCCATGGTGATGATTCGTCTCTCAACGGGTCAGTAATATATCTCCATGGTGATGAAGTGCTCGGCTCTCACCGGGTGAGTGATATATCTCCATGGTGATGATTCGTCTCTCAGCGGGTCAGTGATATATCTCCATGGTGATGATTCGTCCATCACCGGGTCAGTGATATATCTCCATGGTGATGACTCGTCTCTCACCGGGTCAGTGATATATCTCCATGGTGATGATTCGTCTCTCAGCGGGTCAGTGATATATCTCCATGGTGATGACTCGTCTCTCACCGGGTCTGTGATATATCTCCATGGTGATGATTCGTCTCTCACCGGGTGAGTGATATATCTCCATGGTGCTGATTCGTCTCTCAGCGGGTCAGTGATATATCTCCATGGTGATGACTCGTCTCTCACCGGGTGAGTGATATATCTCCATGGTGATGATTCGTCTCTCAGCGGGTCAGTGATATATCTCCATGGTGATGATTCGTCCATCACCGGGTCAGTGATATATCTCCATGGTGATGATTCGTCTCTCAGCGGGTCAGTGATATATCTCCATGGTGATGACTCGTCTCTCACCGGGTCAGTGATATATCTCCATGGTGATGATTCGTCTCTCAGCGGGTCAGTGATATATCTCCATGGTGATGATTCGTCTCTCAGCGGGTCAGTGATATATCTCCATGGTGATGAAGTCCTCGGCTCTCACCGGGTGAGTGATATATCTCCATGGTGCTGATTCGTCTCTCAGCGGGTCAGTGATATATCTCCATGGTGATGACTCGTCTCTCACCGGGTGAGTGATATATCTCCATGGTGATGATTCGTCTCTCAGCGGGTCAGTGATATATCTCCATGGTGATGATTCGTCCATCACCGGGTCAGTGATATATCTCCATGGTGATGATTCGTCTCTCAGCGGGTCAGTGATATATCTCCATGGTGATGACTCGTCTCTCACCGGGTCAGTGATATATCTCCATGGTGATGATTCGTCTCTCAGCGGGTCAGCGATGTATCTCCATGGTGATGATTCGTCTCTCAGCGGGTCAGTGATATATCTCCATGGTGATGATTCGTCTCTCAGCGGGTCAGTGATATATCTCCATGGTGATGAAGTGCTCGGCTCTCACCAGGTGAGTGATATATCTCCATGGTGATGATTCGTCTCTCAGCGGGTCAGTGATATATCTCCATGGTGATGATTCGTCCATCACCGGGTGAGTGATATATCTCCATGGTGATGATTCGTCTCTCAGCGGGTCAGTGATATATCTCCATGGTGATGAAGTGCTCGGCTCTCACCGGGTGAGTGATATATCTCCATGGTGATGATTCGTCTCTCACCGGGTCAGTGATATATCTCCATGGTGATGATTCGTCCATCACCGGGTCAGTGATATATCTCCATGGTGATGACTCGTCTCTCACCGGATCAGTGATATATCTCCATGGTGATGATTCGTCTCTCAGCGGGTCAGTGATATATCTCCATGGTGATGACTCGTCTCTCACCGGGTCAGTGATATATCTCCATGGTGATGATTCGTCTCTCAGCGGGTCAGTGATATATCTCCATGGTGATGATTCGTCTCTCAGCGGGTCAGTGATATATCTCCATGGTGATGAAGTGCTCGGCTCTCACCGGGCGAGTGATATATCTCCATGGTGATGACTCGTCTCTCACCGGGTCAGTGATATATCTCCATGGTGATGATTCGTCCATCACCGGGTCAGTGATATATCTCCATTTTGATGACTCGTCTCTCATCGGGTCAGTGATATATCTCCATGGTGATGATTCGTCTCTCAGCGGGTCAGTGATATATCTCCATGGTGATGACTCGTCTCTCACCGGGTCAGTGATATATCTCCATGGTGATGACTCGTCTCTCATCGGGTCAGTGATATATCTCCATGGTGATGATTCGTCTCTCAGCGGGTCAGTGATATATCTCCATGGTGAGGATTCGTCTCTCAGCGGGTCAGTGATATATCTCCATGGTGATGAAGTCCTCGGCACTCACCGGGTGAATGATATATCTCCATGGTGATGATTCGTCTCTCAGCGGGTCAGTGATATATCTCCATGGTGATGATTCGTCCATCACCGGGTCAGTGATATATCTCCATGGTGATGACTCGTCTCTCACCGGGTCAGTGATATATCTCCATGGTGATGATTCGTCTCTCAGCGGGTCAGTGATATATCTCCATGGTGATGATTCGTCCATCACCGGGTCAGTGATATATCTCCATGGTGATGACTCGTCTCTCACCGGGTCAGTGATATATATCCATGGTGATGATTCGTCTCTCAGCGGGTCAGTGATATATCTCCATGGTGATGATTCGTCTCTCAGCGGGTCAGTGATATATCTCCATGGTGATGATTCGTCTCTCAGCGGGTCAGAGATATGTCTCCGTGGTGATGATTCGTCTCTCACCGGGTCAGTGATATATCTCCGTGGTGATGATTCGTCTCTCAGCGGGTCAGTGATATATCTCCATGGTGATGATTCGTCTCTCAGCGGGTCAGTGATATATCTCCATGGTGATGATTCGTCTCTCAGCGGGTCAGTGATATATCTCCATGGTGATGATTCGTCTCTCAACGGGTCAGTAATATATCTCCATGGTGATGAAGTGCTCGGCTCTCACCGGGTGAGTGATATATCTCCATGGTGATGATTCGTCTCTCAGCGGGTCAGTGATATATCTCCATGGTGATGATTCGTCCATCACCGGGTCAGTGATATATCTCCATGGTGATGACTCGTCTCTCACCGGGTCAGTGATATATCTCCATGGTGATGATTCGTCTCTCAGCGGGTCAGTGATATATCTCCATGGTGATGACTCGTCTCTCACCGGGTCTGTGATATATCTCCATGGTGATGATTCGTCTCTCACCGGGTGAGTGATATATCTCCATGGTGCTGATTCGTCTCTCAGCGGGTCAGTGATATATCTCCATGGTGATGACTCGTCTCTCACCGGGTGAGTGATATATCTCCATGGTGATGATTCGTCTCTCAGCGGGTCAGTGATATATCTCCATGGTGATGATTCGTCCATCACCGGGTCAGTGATATATCTCCATGGTGATGATTCGTCTCTCAGCGGGTCAGTGATATATCTCCATGGTGATGACTCGTCTCTCACCGGGTCAGTGATATATCTCCATGGTGATGATTCGTCTCTCAGCGGGTCAGTGATATATCTCCATGGTGATGATTCGTCTCTCAGCGGGTCAGTGATATATCTCCATGGTGATGAAGTCCTCGGCTCTCACCGGGTGAGTGATATATCTCCATGGTGCTGATTCGTCTCTCAGCGGGTCAGTGATATATCTCCATGGTGATGACTCGTCTCTCACCGGGTGAGTGATATATCTCCATGGTGATGATTCGTCTCTCAGCGGGTCAGTGATATATCTCCATGGTGATGATTCGTCCATCACCGGGTCAGTGATATATCTCCATGGTGATGATTCGTCTCTCAGCGGGTCAGTGATATATCTCCATGGTGATGACTCGTCTCTCACCGGGTCAGTGATATATCTCCATGGTGATGATTCGTCTCTCAGCGGGTCAGCGATGTATCTCCATGGTGATGATTCGTCTCTCAGCGGGTCAGTGATATATCTCCATGGTGATGATTCGTCTCTCAGCGGGTCAGTGATATATCTCCATGGTGATGAAGTGCTCGGCTCTCACCAGGTGAGTGATATATCTCCATGGTGATGATTCGTCTCTCAGCGGGTCAGTGATATATCTCCATGGTGATGATTCGTCCATCACCGGGTGAGTGATATATCTCCATGGTGATGATTCGTCTCTCAGCGGGTCAGTGATATATCTCCATGGTGATGAAGTGCTCGGCTCTCACCGGGTGAGTGATATATCTCCATGGTGATGATTCGTCTCTCACCGGGTCAGTGATATATCTCCATGGTGATGATTCGTCCATCACCGGGTCAGTGATATATCTCCATGGTGATGACTCGTCTCTCACCGGATCAGTGATATATCTCCATGGTGATGATTCGTCTCTCAGCGGGTCAGTGATATATCTCCATGGTGATGACTCGTCTCTCACCGGGTCAGTGATATATCTCCATGGTGATGATTCGTCTCTCAGCGGGTCAGTGATATATCTCCATGGTGATGATTCGTCTCTCAGCGGGTCAGTGATATATCTCCATGGTGATGAAGTGCTCGGCTCTCACCGGGCGAGTGATATATCTCCATGGTGATGACTCGTCTCTCACCGGGTCAGTGATATATCTCCATGGTGATGATTCGTCCATCACCGGGTCAGTGATATATCTCCATTTTGATGACTCGTCTCTCATCGGGTCAGTGATATATCTCCATGGTGATGATTCGTCTCTCAGCGGGTCAGTGATATATCTCCATGGTGATGACTCGTCTCTCACCGGGTCAGTGATATATCTCCATGGTGATGACTCGTCTCTCATCGGGTCAGTGATATATCTCCATGGTGATGATTCGTCTCTCAGCGGGTCAGTGATATATCTCCATGGTGAGGATTCGTCTCTCAGCGGGTCAGTGATATATCTCCATGGTGATGAAGTCCTCGGCACTCACCGGGTGAATGATATATCTCCATGGTGATGATTCGTCTCTCAGCGGGTCAGTGATATATCTCCATGGTGATGATTCGTCCATCACCGGGTCAGTGATATATCTCCATGGTGATGACTCGTCTCTCACCGGGTCAGTGATATATCTCCATGGTGATGATTCGTCTCTCAGCGGGTCAGTGATATATCTCCATGGTGATGATTCGTCCATCACCGGGTCAGTGATATATCTCCATGGTGATGACTCGTCTCTCACCGGGTCAGTGATATATATCCATGGTGATGATTCGTCTCTCAGCGGGTCAGTGATATATCTCCATGGTGATGACTCGTCTCTCACCGGGTCAGTGATATATCTCCATGGTGATGATTCGTCTCTCAGCGGGTCAGTGATATATCTCCATGGTGATGATTCGTCTCTCAACGGGTCAGTAATATATCTCCATGGTGATGAAGTGCTCGGCTCTCACCGGGTGAGTGATATATCTCCATGGTGATGATTCGTCTCTCAGCGGGTCAGTGATATATCTCCATGGTGATGATTCGTCCATCACCGGGTCAGTGATATATCTCCATGGTGATGACTCGTCTCTCACCGGGTCAGTGATATATCTCCATGGTGATGATTCGTCTCTCAGCGGGTCAGTGATATATCTCCATGGTGATGACTCGTCTCTCACCGGGTCTGTGATATATCTCCATGGTGATGATTCGTCTCTCACCGGGTGAGTGATATATCTCCATGGTGCTGATTCGTCTCTCAGCGGGTCAGTGATATATCTCCATGGTGATGACTCGTCTCTCACCGGGTGAGTGATATATCTCCATGGTGATGATTCGTCTCTCAGCGGGTCAGTGATATATCTCCATGGTGATGATTCGTCCATCACCGGGTCAGTGATATATCTCCATGGTGATGATTCGTCTCTCAGCGGGTCAGTGATATATCTCCATGGTGATGACTCGTCTCTCACCGGGTCAGTGATATATCTCCATGGTGATGTTCGTCTCTCAGCGGGTCAGTGATATATCTCCATGGTGATGATTCGTCTCTCAGCGGGTCAGTGATATATCTCCATGGTGATGAAGTCCTCGGCTCTCACCGGGTGAGTGATATATCTCCATGGTGATGATTCGTCTCTCAGCGGGTCAGCGATGTATCTCCATGGTGATGATTCGTCTCTCAGCGGGTCAGTGATATATCTCCATGGTGATGATTCGTCTCTCAGCGGGTCAGTGATATATCTCCATTTTGATGAAGTGCTCGGCTCTCACCAGGTGAGTGATATATCTCCATGGTGATGATTCGTCTCTCAGCGGGTCAGTGATATATCTCCATGGTGATGATTCGTCCATCACCGGGTGAGTGATATATCTCCATGGTGATGATTCGTCTCTCAGCGGGTCAGTGATATATCTCCATGGTGATGAAGTGCTCGGCTCTCACCGGGTGAGTGATATATCTCCATGGTGATGATTCGTCTCTCACCGGGTCAGTGATATATCTCCATGGTGATGATTCGTCCATCACCGGGTCAGTGATATATCTCCATGGTGATGACTCGTCTCTCACCGGATCAGTGATATATCTCCATGGTGATGATTCGTCTCTCAGCGGGTCAGTGATATATCTCCATGGTGATGACTCGTCTCTCACCGGGTCAGTGATATATCTCCATGGTGATGATTCGTCTCTCAGCGGGTCAGTGATATATCTCCATGGTGATGATTCGTCTCTCAGCGGGTCAGTGATATATCTCCATGGTGATGAAGTGCTCGGCTCTCACCGGGCGAGTGATATATCTCCATGGTGATGATTCGTCTCTCAGCGGGTCAGTGATATATCTCCATGGTGATGATTCGTCCATCACCGGGTCAGTGATATATCTCCATTTTGATGACTCGTCTCTCATCGGGTCAGTGATATATCTCCATGGTGATGATTCGTCTCTCAGCGGGTCAGTGATATATCTCCATGGTGATGACTCGTCTCTCACCGGGTCAGTGATATATCTCCATGGTGATGACTCGTCTCTCATCGGGTCAGTGATATATCTCCATGGTGATGATTCGTCTCTCAGCGGGTCAGTGATATATCTCCATGGTGATGAAGTCCTCGGCTCTCACCGGGTGAGTGATATATCTCCATGGTGATGATTCGTCTCTCTGCGGGTCAGTGATATATCTCCATGGTGATGATTCGTCCATCACCGGGTCAGTGATATATCTCCATGGTGATGACTGGTCTCTCACCGGGTCAGTGATATATCTCCATGGTGATGATTCGTCTCTCAGCGGGTCAGTGATATATCTCCATGGTGATGAAGTCCTCGGCTCTCACCGGGTGAGTGATATATCTCCATGGTGATGATTCGTCTCTCAGCGGGTCAGTGATATATCTCCATGGTGATGATTCGTCCATCACCGGGTCAGTGATATATCTCCATGGTGATGACTCGTCTCTCACCGGGTCAGTGATATATCTCCATGGTGATGATTCGTCTCTCAGCGGGTCAGTGATATATCTCCATGGTGATGATTCGTCTCTCAGCGGGTCAGTGATATATCTCCATGGTGATGAAGTCCTCGGCTTTCACCGGGTGAGTGATATATCTCCATGGTGATGATTCGTCTCTCAGCGGGTCAGTGATATATCTCCATGGTGATGATTCGTCCATCACCGGGTCAGTGATATATCTCCATGGTGATGACTCGTCTCTCACCGGGTCAGTGATATATCTCCATGGTGATGATTCGTCTCTCAGCGGGTCAGTGATATATCTCCATGGTGATGAAGTCCTCGGCTCTCACCGGGTGAGTGATATATCTCCATGGTGATGATTCGTCTCTCAGCGGGTCAGTGGTATATCTCCATGGTGATGATTCGTCCATCACCGGGTCAGTGATATATCTCCATGGTGATGACTCGTCTCTCACCGGGTCAGTGATATATCTCCATGGTGATGATTCGTCTCTCAGCGGGTCAGTGATATATCTCCATGGTGATGACTCGTCTCTCACCGGGTCAGTGATATATCTCCATGGTGATGATTCGTCTCTCAGCGGGTCAGGGATATATCTCCATGGTGATGATTCGTCTCTCAGCGGGTCAGTGATGTATCTTCATGGTGATGATTCGTCTCTCAGCGGGTCAGTGATATATCTCCATGGTGATGACTCGTCTTTCAACGGGTCAGTGATGTATCTCCATGGTGATGATTCGTCCCTCACCGGGTCAGTGATATATCTCCATGGTGATGACTCGTCTCTCACCGGTTCAGTGATGTATCTCCATGGTGATGACTCGTCCCTCACCGGGTCAGTGATATATCTCCATGGTGATGATTCGTCTCTCAGCGGGTCAGTGATATATCTCTATGGTGATGATTCGTCTCTCAGCGGGTCAGTGATATATCTCCATGGTGATGACTCGTCTTTCAACGGGTCAGTGATGTATCTCCATGGTGATGATTCGTCCCTCACCGGGTCAGTGATATATCTCCATGGTGATGACTCGTCTCTCACCGGTTCAGTGATGTATCTCCATGGTGATGACTCGTCCCTCACCGGGTCAGTGATATATCTCCATGGTGATGATTCGTCTCTCAGCGGGTCAGTGATATATCTCTATGGTGATGATTCGTCTCTCAGCGCGTCAGTGATATATCTCCATGGTGATGACTCGTTTCTCACCGGGTCAGTGATATATCTCCATGGTGATGATTCGTCTCTCAGCGGGTCAGTGATATATCTCCATGGTGATGATTTGTCCCTCACCGGGTGAGTGATATATCTCCATGGTGATGACTCGTCTCTCACCGGTTCAGTGATGTATCTCCATGGTGATGACTCGTCTCTCACCGGGTCAGAGATATGTCTCCATGGTGATGATTCGTCTCTCAGCGGGTCAGTGATATATCTCCATGGTGATGATTCGTCCCTCACCGGGTGAGTGATATATCTCCATGGTGATGACTCGTCTCTCACCGGGTCAGTGATATATCTCCATGGTGATGATTCGTCTCTCAGCGGGTCAGTGATATATCTCCATGGTGATGAAGTCCTCGGCTCTCACCGGGTGAGTGATATATCTCCATGGTGATGATTCGTCTCTCAGCGGGTCAGTGGTATATCTCCATGGTGATGATTCGTCCATCACCGGGTCAGTGATATATCTCCATGGTGATGACTCGTCTCTCACCGGGTCAGTGATATATCTCCATGGTGATGATTCGTCTCTCAGCGGGTCAGTGATATATCTCCATGGTGATGACTCGTCTCTCACCGGGTCAGTGATATATCTCCATGGTGATGATTCGTCTCTCAGCGGGTCAGGGATATATCTCCATGGTGATGATTCGTCTCTCAGCGGGTCAGTGATGTATCTCCATGGTGATGATTCGTCTCTCAGCGGGTCAGTGATATATCTCCATGGTGATGACTCGTCTTTCAACGGGTCAGTGATGTATCTCCATGGTGATGATTCGTCCCTCACCGGGTCAGTGATATATCTCCATGGTGATGACTCGTCTCTCACCGGTTCAGTGATGTATCTCCATGGTGATGACTCGTCCCTCACCGGGTCAGTGATATATCTCCATGGTGATGATTCGTCTCTCAGCGGGTCAGTGATATATCTCTATGGTGATGATTCGTCTCTCAGCGGGTCAGTGATATATCTCCATGGTGATGACTCGTCTCTCACCGGATGAGTGATATATCTCCATGGTGATGATTCGTCTCTCAGCGGGTCAGTGATATATCTCCATGGTGATGATTTGTCCCTCACCGGGTGAGTGATATATCTCCATGGTGATGACTCGTCTCTCACCGGTTCAGTGATGTATCTCCATGGTGATGACTCGTCTCTCACCGGGTCAGAGATATGTCTCCATGGTGATGATTCGTCTCTCAGCGGGTCAGTGATATATCTCCATGGTGATGATTCGTGCCTCACCGGGTGAGTGATATATCTCCATGGTGATGACTCGTCTCACACCGGTTCAGTGATGTATCTCCATGGTGATGACTCGTCTCTCACCGGGTCAGAGATATGTCTCCATGGTGATGATTCGTCCCTCACCGGGTGAGTGATATATCTCCATGGTGATGACTCGTCTCTCACCGGTTCAGTGATGTATCTCCATGGTGATGACTCGTCTCTCACCGGGTCAGAGATATGTCTCCGTGGTGATGATTCGTCTCTCACCGGGTCAGTGATATATCTCCATGGTGATGATTCGTCTCTCACCGGGTCAGTGATATATCTCCATGGTGATGATTCGTCCCTCATCGGGTCAGTGATATATCTCCATGGTGATGACTCGTCTCTCACCGGGTCAGTGATATATCTCCATGGTGATGATTCGTCTCTCAGCGGGTCAGTGTTATATCTCCATGGTGATGATTCGTCCCTCACCGGGTCAGTGATATATCTCCATGGTGATGACTCGTCTCTCACCGGGTCAGTGATATATCTCCATGGTGATGATTCGTCTCTCAGCGGGTCAGAGATATGTCTCCGTGGTGATGATTCGTCTCTCACCGGGTCAGTGATATATCTCCATGGTGATGACTCGTCTCTCACCGGGTCAGTGATATATCTCCATGGTGATGACTCGTCTCTCACCGGGTCAGAGATATGTCTCCGTGGTGATGATTCGTCTCTCACCGGGTCAGTGATATATCTCCATGGTGATGATTCGTCTCTCAGCGGGTCAGTGATATATCTCCATGGTGATGATTCGTCCCTCATCGGGTCAGTGATATATCTCCATGGTGATGACTCGTCTCTCACCGGGTCAGTGATATATCTCCATGGTGATGATTCGTCTCTCAGCGGGTCAGTGATATATCTCCATGGTGATGATTCGTCCCTCACCGGGTCAGTGATATATCTCCATGGTGATGACTCGTCTATCACCGGGTCAGTGATATATCTCCATGGTGATGATTCGTCTCTCAGCGGGTCAGTGATATATCTCCATGGTGATGACTCGTCTCTCACCGGGTCAGCGATATATCTCCAGGGTGATGATTCGTCTCTCAGCGGGTCAGTGATATATCTCCATGGTGATGTTTCGTCTCTCAGCGGGTCAGTGATATATCTCCATGGTGATGACTCGTCTTTCACCGGGTCAGTGATATATCTTCATGGTGATGATTCGTCTCTCAGCGGGTCAGTGATATATCTCCATGGTGATGATTCGTCTCTCAGCGGGTCAGTGATATATCTCCATGGTGATGACTCGTCTCTCACCGGGTCAGTGATATATCTCCATGGTGATGATTCGTCTCTCAGCGGGTCAGTGATATATTTCCATGGTGATGATTCGTCTCTCAGCGGGTCAGCGATATATCTCCATGGTGATGACTCGTCTCTCAGCGGGTCAGTGATATATCTCCATGGTGATGACTCGTCCCTCACCGGGTCAGTGATATATCTCCATGGTGATGATTCGTCTCTCAGCGGGTCAGTGATATATCTCCATGGTGATGATTCGTAACTCAGCGGGGCAGTGATATATCTCCATGGTGATGAAGTGCTCGGCTCTCACCGGGTGAGTGATATATCTCCATGGTGATGATTCGTCTCTCAGCGGGTCAGTGATATATCTCCATGGTGATGACTCGTCTCTCAGGGGATCAGTGATATATCTCCATGGTGATGACTCGTCCCTCACCGGGTCAGTGATATATCTCTATGGTGATGACTCGTCTCTCACCGGGTCAGTGATATATCTCCATGGTGATGACTCGTCTCTCAGCGGGTCAGTGATATATCTCCATGGTGATGATTCGTCTCTCAGCGGATCAGTGATATATCTCCATGGTGATGATTCGTCTCTCAGCGGGTCAGTGATATATCTCCATGGTGATGACTCGTCTCTCAGCGGGTCAGTGATATATCTCCATGGTGATGACTCGTCCCTCACCGGGTCAGTGATATATCTCCATGGTGATGACTCGTCTCTCACCGGGTCAGTGATATATCTCCATGGTGATGACTCGTCTCTCAGCGGGTCAGTGATATATCTCCATGGTGATGAAGTGCTCGGCTCTCACCGGGTGAGTGATATATCTCCATGGTGATGATTCGTCTCTCAGCGGGTCAGTGATATATCTCCATGGTGATGATTCGTCCATCACCGGGTCAGTGATATATCTCCATGGTGATGACTCGTCTCTCATCGGGTCAGTGATATATCTCCATGGTGATGATTCGTCTCTCAGCGGGTCCGTGATATATCTCCATGGTGATGACTCGTCTCTCACCGGGTCAGTGATATATCTCCATGGTGATGACTCGTCTCTCATCGGGTCAGTGATATATCTCCATGGTGATGATTCGTCTCTCAGCGGGTCAGTGATATATCTCCATGGTGATGAAGTCCTCGGCTCTCACCGGGTGAGTGATATATCTCCATGGTGATGATTCGTCTCTCTGCGGGTCAGTGATATATCTCCAGGGTGATGATTCGTCCATCACCGGGTCAGTGATATATCTCCATGGTGATGACTGGTCTCTCACCGGGTCAGTGATATATCTCCATGGTGATGATTCGTCTCTCAGCGGGTCAGTGATATATCTCCATGGTGATGAAGTCCTCGGCTCTCACCGGGTGAGTGATATATCTCCATGGTGATGATTCGTCTCTCAGCGGGACAGTGATATATCTCCATGGTGATGATTCGTCCATCACCGGGTCAGTGATATATCTCCATGGTCATGACTCGTCTCTCACCGGGTCAGTGATATATCTCCATGGTGATGATTCGTCTCTCACCGGGTCAGTGATATATCTCCATGGTGATGATTCGTCTCTCAGCGGGTCAGTGATATATCTCCATGGTGATGAAGTCCTCGGCTCTCACCGGGTGAGTGATATATCTCCATGGTGATGATTCGTCTCTCAACGGGTCAGTGATATATCTCCATGGTGATGACTGGTCTCTCACCGGGTCAGTGATATATCTCCATGGTGATGACTCGTCTCTCACCGGGTCAGTGATATATCTCCATGGTGATGATTCGTCTCTCAGCGGGTCAGTGATATATCTCCATGGTGATGAAGTCCTCGGCTCTCACCGGGTGAGTGATATATCTCCATGGTGATGATTCGTCTCTCAGCGGGTCAGTGGTATATCTCCATGGTGATGATTCGTCCATCACCGGGTCAGTGATATATCTCCATGGTGATGACTCGTCTCTCACCGGGTCAGTGATATATCTCCATGGTGATGATTCGTCTCTCAGCGGGTCAGTGATATATCTCCATGGTGATGACTCGTCTCTCACCGGGTCAGTGATATATCTCCATGGTGATGATTCGTCTCTCAGCGGGTCAGGGATATATCTCCATGGTGATGATTCGTCTCTCAGCGGGTCAGTGATGTATCTCCATGGTGATGATTCGTCTCTCAGCGGGTCAGTGATATATCTCCATGGCGATGACTCGTCTTTCAACGGGTCAGTGATGTATCTCCATGGTGATGATTCGTCCCTCACCGGGTCAGTGATATATCTCCATGGTGATGACTCGTCTCTCACCGGGTCAGTGATATATCTCCATGGTGATGATTCGTCTCTCAGCGGGTCAGTGATATATCTCCATGGTGATGACTCGTCTCTCAGCGGGTCAGTGATATATCTCCATGGTGATGATTCGTCTCTCAGCGGGTCAGTGATATATCTCCATGGTGAGGATTCGTCTCTCAGCGGGTCAGTGATATATCTCCATGGTGATGAAGTGCTCGGCTCTCACCGGGCGAGTGATATATCTCCATGGTGATGACTCGTCTCTCACCGGGTCAGTGATATATCTCCATGGTGATGATTCGTCCATCACCGGGTCAGTGATATATCTCCATTTTGATGACTCGTCTCTCATCGGGTCAGTGATATATCTCCATGGTGATGATTCGTCTCTCAGCGGGTCAGTGATATATCTCCATGGTGATGACTCGTCTCTCACCGGGTCAGTGATATATCTCCATGGTGATGACTCGTCTCTCATCGGGTCAGTGATATATCTCCATGGTGATGATTCATCTCTCAGCGGGTCAGTGATATATCTCCATGGTGAGGATTCGTCTCTCAGCGGGTCAGTGATATATCTCCATGGTGATGAAGTCCTCGGCTCTCACCGGGTGAATGATATATCTCCATGGTGATGATTCGTCTCTCAGCGGGTCAGTGATATATCTCCATGGTGATGATTCGTCCATCACCGGGTCAGTGATATATCTCCATGGTGATGACTCGTCTCTCACCGGGTCAGTGATATATCTCCATGGTGATGATTCGTCTCTCAGCGGGTCAGTGATATATCTCCATGGTGATGATTCGTCCATCACCGGGTCAGTGATATATCTCCATGGTGATGACTCGTCTCTCACCGGGTCAGTGATATATATCCATGGTGATGATTCGTCTCTCAGCGGGTCAGTGATATATCTCCATGGTGATGACTCGTCTCTCACCGGGTCAGTGATATATCTCCATGGTGATGATTCGTCTCTCAGCGGGTCAGTGATATATCTCCATGGTGATGATTCGTCTCTCAACGGGTCAGTAATATATCTCCATGGTGATGAAGTGCTCGGCTCTCACCGGGTGAGTGATATATCTCCATGGTGATGATTCGTCTCTCAGCGGGTCAGTGATATATCTCCATGGTGATGATTCGTCCATCACCGGGTCAGTGATATATCTCCATGGTGATGACTCGTCTCTCACCGGGTCAGTGATATATCTCCATGGTGATGATTCGTCTCTCAGCGGGTCAGTGATATATCTCCATGGTGATGACTCGTCTCTCACCGGGTCTGTGATATATCTCCATGGTGATGATTCGTCTCTCACCGGGTGAGTGATATATCTCCATGGTGCTGATTCGTCTCTCAGCGGGTCAGTGATATATCTCCATGGTGATGATTCGTCCATCACCGGGTCAGTGATATATCTCCATGGTGATGATTCGTCTCTCAGCGGGTCAGTGATATATCTCCATGGTGATGATTCGTCCATCACCGGGTCAGTGATATATCTCCATGGTGATGATTCGTCTCTCAGCGGGTCAGTGATATATCTCCATGGTGATGACTCGTCTCTCACCGGGTCAGTGATATATCTCCATGGTGATGATTCGTCTCTCAGCGGGTCAGTGATATATCTCCATGGTGATGATTCGTCTCTCAGCGGGTCAGTGATATATCTCCATGGTGATGAAGTCCTCGGCTCTCACCGGGTGAGTGATATATCTTCATGGTGATGATTCGTCTCTCAGCGGGTCAGCGATGTATCTCCATGGTGATGATTCGTCTCTCAGCGGGTCAGTGATATATCTCCATGGTGATGATTCGTCTCTCAGCGGGTCAGTGATATATCTCCATGGTGATGAAGTGCTCGGCTCTCACCAGGTGAGTGATATATCTCCATGGTGATGATTCGTCTCTCAGCGGGTCAGTGATATATCTCCATGGTGATGATTCGTCCATCACCGGGTGAGTGATATATCTCCATGGTGATGATTCGTCTCTCAGCGGGTCAGTGATATATCTCCATGGTGATGAAGTGCTCGGCTCTCACCGGGTGAGTGATATATCTCCATGGTGATGATTCGTCTCTCACCGGGTCAGTGATATATCTCCATGGTGATGATTCGTCCATCACCGGGTCAGTGATATATCTCCATGGTGATGACTCGTCTCTCACCGGATCAGTGATATATCTCCATGGTGATGATTCGTCTCTCAGCGGGTCAGTGATATATCTCCATGGTGATGACTCGTCTCTCACCGGGTCAGTGATATATCTCCATGGTGATGATTCGTCTCTCAGCGGGTCAGTGATATATCTCCATGGTGATGATTCGTCTCTCAGCGGGTCAGTGATATATCTCCATGGTGATGAAGTGCTCGGCTCTCACCGGGCGAGTGATATATCTCCATGGTGATGATTCGTCTCTCAGCGGGTCAGTGATATATCTCCATGGTGATGATTCGTCCATCACCGGGTCAGTGATATATCTCCATTTTGATGACTCGTCTCTCATCGGGTCAGTGATATATCTCCATGGTGATGATTCGTCTCTCAGCGGGTCAGTGATATATCTCCATGGTGATGACTCGTCTCTCACCGGGTCAGTGATATATCTCCATGGTGATGACTCGTCTCTCATCGGGTCAGTGATATATCTCCATGGTGATGATTCGTCTCTCAGCGGGTCAGTGATATATCTCCATGGTGATGAAGTCCTCGGCTCTCACCGGGTGAGTGATATATCTCCATGGTGATGATTCGTCTCTCTGCGGGTCAGTGATATATCTCCATGGTGATGATTCGTCCATCACCGGGTCAGTGATATATCTCCATGGTGATGACTGGTCTCTCACCGGGTCAGTGATATATCTCCATGGTGATGATTCGTCTCTCAGCGGGTCAGTGATATATCTCCATGGTGATGAAGTCCTCGGCTCTCACCGGGTGAGTGATATATCTCCATGGTGATGATTCGTCTCTCAGCGGGTCAGTGATATATCTCCATGGTGATGATTCGTCCATCACCGGGTCAGTGATATATCTCCATGGTGATGACTCGTCTCTCACCGGGTCAGTGATATATCTCCATGGTGATGATTCGTCTCTCAGCGGGTCAGTGATATATCTCCATGGTGATGATTCGTCTCTCAGCGGGTCAGTGATATATCTCCATGGTGATGAAGTCCTCGGCTTTCACCGGGTGAGTGATATATCTCCATGGTGATGATTCGTCTCTCAGCGGGTCAGTGATATATCTCCATGGTGATGATTCGTCCATCACCGGGTCAGTGATATATCTCCATGGTGATGACTCGTCTCTCACCGGGTCAGTGATATATCTCCATGGTGATGATTCGTCTCTCAGCGGGTCAGTGATATATCTCCATGGTGATGACTCGTCTCTCACCGGGTCAGTGATATATCTCCATGGTGATGATTCGTCTCTCAGCGGGTCAGGGATATATCTCCATGGTGATGATTCGTCTCTCAGCGGGTCAGTGATGTATCTTCATGGTGATGATTCGTCTCTCAGCGGGTCAGTGATATATCTCCATGGTGATGACTCGTCTTTCAACGGGTCAGTGATGTATCTCCATGGTGATGATTCGTCCCTCACCGGGTCAGTGATATATCTCCATGGTGATGACTCGTCTCTCACCGGTTCAGTGATGTAACTCCATGGTGATGACTCGTCCCTCACCGGGTCAGTGATATATCTCCATGGTGATGATTCGTCTCTCAGCGGGTCAGTGATATATCTCTATGGTGATGATTCGTCTCTCAGCGGGTCAGTGATATATCTCCATGGTGATGACTCGTCTCTCACCGGGTCAGTGATATATCTCCATGGTGATGATTCGTCTCTCAGCGGGTCAGTGATATATCTCCATGGTGATGATTTGTCCCTCACCGGGTGAGTGATATATCTCCATGGTGATGACTCGTCTCTCACCGGTTCAGTGATGTATCTCCATGGTGATGACTCGTCTCTCACCGGGTCAGAGATATGTCTCCATGGTGATGATTCGTCTCTCAGCGGGTCAGTGATATATCTCCATGGTGATGATTCGTCCCTCACCGGGTGAGTGATATATCTCCATGGTGATGACTCGTCTCTCACCGGGTCAGTGATATATCTCCATGGTGATGATTCGTCTCTCAGCGGGTCAGTGATATATCTCCATGGTGATGAAGTCCTCGGCTCTCACCGGGTGAGTGATATATCTCCATGGTGATGATTCGTCTCTCAGCGGGTCAGTGGTATATCTCCATGGTGATGATTCGTCCATCACCGGGTCAGTGATATATCTCCATGGTGATGACTCGTCTCTCACCGGGTCAGTGATATATCTCCATGGTGATGATTCGTCTCTCAGCGGGTCAGTGATATATCTCCATGGTGATGACTCGTCTCTCACCGGGTCAGTGATATATCTCCATGGTGATGATTCGTCTCTCAGCGGGTCAGGGATATATCTCCATGGTGATGATTCGTCTCTCAGCGGGTCAGTGATGTATCTCCATGGTGATGATTCGTCTCTCAGCGGGTCAGTGATATATCTCCATGGTGATGACTCGTCTTTCAACGGGTCAGTGATGTATCTCCATGGTGATGATTCGTCCCTCACCGGGTCAGTGATATATCTCCATGGTGATGACTCGTCTCTCACCGGTTCAGTGATGTATCTCCATGGTGATGACTCGTCCCTCACCGGGTCAGTGATATATCTCCATGGTGATGATTCGTCTCTCAGCGGGTCAGTGATATATCTCTATGGTGATGATTCGTCTCTCAGCGGGTCAGTGATATATCTCCATGGTGATGACTCGTCTCTCACCGGGTCAGTGATATATCTCCATGGTGATGATTCGTCTCTCAGCGGGTCAGTGATATATCTCCATGGTGATGATTTGTCCCTCACCGGGTGAGTGATATATCTCCATGGTGATGACTCGTCTCTCACCGGTTCAGTGATGTATCTCCATGGTGATGACTCGTCTCTCACCGGGTCAGAGATATGTCTCCATGGTGATGATTCGTCTCTCAGCGGGTCAGTGATATATCTCCATGGTGATGATTCGTCCCTCACCGGGTGAGTGATATATCTCCATGGTGATGACTCGTCTCTCACCGGGTCAGTGATATATCTCCATGGTGATGATTCGTCTCTCAGCGGGTCAGTGATATATCTCCATGGTGATGAAGTCCTCGGCTCTCACCGGGTGAGTGATATATCTCCATGGTGATGATTCGTCTCTCAGCGGGTCAGTGGTATATCTCCATGGTGATGATTCGTCCATCACCGGGTCAGTGATATATCTCCATGGTGATGACTCGTCTCTCACCGGGTCAGTGATATATCTCCATGGTGATGATTCGTCTCTCAGCGGGTCAGTGATATATCTCAATGGTGATGACTCGTCTCTCACCGGGTCAGTGATATATCTCCATGGTGATGATTCGTCTCTCAGCGGGTCAGGGATATATCTCCATGGTGATGATTCATCTCTCAGCGGGTCAGTGATGTATCTCCATGGTGATGATTCGTCTCTCAGCGGGTCAGTGATATATCTCCATGGTGATGACTCGTCTTTCAACGGGTCAGTGATATATCTCCATGGTGATGATTCGTCCCTCACCGGGTCAGTGATATATCTCCATGGTGATGACTCGTCTCTCACCGGTTCAGTGATGTATCTCCATGGTGATGACTCGTCCCTCACCGGGTCAGTGATATATCTCCATGGTGATGATTCGTCTCTCAGCGGGTCAGTGATATATCTCTATGGTGATGATTCGTCTCTCAGCGGGTCAGTGATATATCTCCATGGTGATGACTCGTCTCTCACCGGGTCAGTGATATATCTCCATGGTGATGATTCGTCTCTCAGCGGGTCAGTGATATATCTCCATGGTGATGATTTGTCCCTCACCGGGTGAGTGATATATCTCCATGGTGATGACTCGTCTCTCACCGGTTCAGTGATGTATCTCCATGGTGATGACTCGTCTCTCACCGGGTCAGAGATATGTCTCCATGGTGATGATTCGTCTCTCAGCGGGTCAGTGATATATCTCCATGGTGATGATTCGTCCCTCACCGGGTGAGTGATATATCTCCATGGTGATGACTCGTCTCACACCGGTTCAGTGATGTATCTCCATGGTGATGACTCGTCTCTCACCGGGTCAGAGATATGTCTCCATGGTGATGATTCGTCCCTCACCGGGTGAGTGATATATCTCCATGGTGATGACTCGTCTCTCACCGGTTCAGTGATGTATCTCCATGGTGATGACTCGTCTCTCACCGGGTCAGAGATATGTCTCCGTGGTGATGATTCGTCTCTCACCGGGTCAGTGATATATCTCCATGGTGATGATTCGTCTCTCACCGGGTCAGTGATATATCTCCATGGTGATGATTCGTCCCTCATCGGGTCAGTGATATATCTCCATGGTGATGACTCGTCTCTCACCGGGTCAGTGATATATCTCCATGGTGATGATTCGTCTCTCAGCGGGTCAGTGTTATATCTCCATGGTGATGATTCGTCCCTCACCGGGTCAGTGATATATCTCCATGGTGATGACTCGTCTCTCACCGGGTCAGTGATATATCTCCATGGTGATGATTCGTCTCTCAGCGGGTCAGAGATATGTCTCCGTGGTGATGATTCGTCTCTCACCGGGTCAGTGATATATCTCCATGGTGATGATTCGTCTCTCAGCGGGTCAGTGATATATCTCCATGGTGACGATTCGTCTCTCAGCGGGTCAGAGATATGTCTCCGTGGTGATGATTCGTCTCTCACCGGGTCAGTGATATATCTCCGTGGTGATGATTCGTCTCTCAGCGGGTCAGTGATATATCTCCATGGTGATGATTCGTCTCTCAGCGGGTCAGTGATATATCTCCATGGTGATGATTCGTCTCTCACCGGGTGAGTGATATATCTCCATGGTGATGATTCGTCTCTCAGCGGGTCAGAGATATGTCTCCGTGGTGATGATTCGTCTCTCACCGGGTCAGTGATATATCTCCATGGTGATGACTCGTCTCTCACCGGGTCAGTGATATATCTCCATGGTGATGACTCGTCTCTCACCGGGTCAGAGATATGTCTCCGTGGTGATGATTCGTCTCTCACCGGGTCAGTGATATATCTCCATGGTGATGATTCGTCTCTCAGCGGGTCAGTGATATATCTCCATGGTGATGATTCGTCCCTCATCGGGTCAGTGATATATCTCCATGGTGATGACTCGTCTCTCACCGGGTCAGTGATATATCTCCATGGTGATGATTCGTCTCTCAGCGGGTCAGTGATATATCTCCATGGTGATGATTCGTCCCTCACCGGGTCAGTGATATATCTCCATGGTGATGACTCGTCTCTCACCGGGTCAGTGATATATCTCCATGGTGATGATTCGTCTCTCAGCGGGTCAGTGATATATCTCCATGGTGATGACTCGTCTCTCACCGGGTCAGCGATATATCTCCAGGGTGATGATTCGTCTCTCAGCGGGTCAGTGATATATCTCCATGGTGATGATTCGTCTCTCAGCGGGTCAGTGATATATCTCCATGGTGATGACTCGTCTTTCACCGGGTCAGTGATATATCTTCATGGTGATGATTCGTCTCTCAGCGGGTCAGTGATATATCTCCATGGTGATGATTCGTCTCTCAGCGGGTCAGTGATATATCTCCATGGTGATGACTCGTCTCTCACCGGGTCAGTGATATATCTCCATGGTGATGATTCGTCTCTCAGCGGGTCAGTGATATATCTCCATGGTGATGATTCGTCTCTCAGCGGGTCAGCGATATATCTCCATGGTGATGACTCGTCTCTCAGCGGGTCAGTGATATATCTCCATGGTGATGACTCGTCCCTCACCGGGTCAGTGATATATCTCCATGGTGATGATTCGTCTCTCAGCGGGTCAGTGATATATCTCCATGGTGATGATTCGTAACTCAGCGGGGCAGTGATATATCTCCATGGTGATGAAGTGCTCGGCTCTCACCGGGTGAGTGATATATCTCCATGGTGATGATTCGTCTCTCAGCGGGTCAGTGATATATCTCCATGGTGATGACTCGTCTCTCAGCGGATCAGTGATATATCTCCATGGTGATGACTCGTCCCTCACCGGGTCAGTGATATATCTCTATGGTGATGACTCGTCTCTCACCGGGTCAGTGATATATCTCCATGGTGATGCTCGTCTCTCAGCGGGTCAGTGATATATCTCCATGGTGATGATTCGTCTCTCAGCGGATCAGTGATATATCTCCATGGTGATGATTCGTCTCTCAGCGGGTCAGTGATATATCTCCATGGTGATGACTCGTCTCTCAGCGGGTCAGTGATATATCTCCATGGTGATGACTCGTCCCTCACCGGGTCAGTGATATATCTCCATGGTGATGACTCGTCTCTCACCGGGTCAGTGATATATCTCCATGGTGATGACTCGTCTCTCACCGGGTCAGTGATATATCTCCATGGTGATGAAGTGCTCGGCTCTCACCGGGTGAGTGATATATCTCCATGGTGATGATTCGTCTCTCAGCGGGTCAGTGATATATCTCCATGGTGATGATTCGTCCATCACCGGGTCAGTGATATATCTCCATGGTGATGACTCGTCTCTCATCGGGTCAGTGATATATCTCCATGGTGATGATTCGTCTCTCAGCGGGTCCGTGATATATCTCCATGGTGATGACTCGTCTCTCACCGGGTCAGTGATATATCTCCATGGTGATGACTCGTCTCTCATCGGGTCAGTGATATATCTCCATGGTGATGATTCGTCTCTCAGCGGGTCAGTGATATATCTCCATGGTGATGAAGTCCTCGGCTCTCACCGGGTGAGTGATATATCTCCATGGTGATGATTCGTCTCTCTGCGGGTCAGTGATATATCTGCAGGGTGATGATTCGTCCATCACCGGGTCAGTGATATATCTCCATGGTGATGACTGGTCTCTCACCGGGTCAGTGATATATCTCCATGGTGATGATTCGTCTCTCAGCGGGTCAGTGATATATCTCCATGGTGATGAAGTCCTCGGCTCTCACCGGGTGAGTGATATATCTCCATGGTGATGATTCGTCTCTCAGCGGGTCAGTGATATATCTCCATGGTGATGATTCGTCCATCACCGGGTCAGTGATATATCTCCATGGTCATGACTCGTCTCTCACCGGGTCAGTGATATATCTCCATGGTGATGATTCGTCTCTCACCGGGTCAGTGATATATCTCCATGGTGATGATTCGTCTCTCAGCGGGTCAGTGATATATCTCCATGGTGATGAAGTCCTCGGCTCTCACCGGGTCAGTGATATATCTCCATGGTGATGATTCGTCTCTCAGCGGGTCAGTGATATATCTCCATGGTGATGACTGGTCTCTCACCGGGTCAGTGATATATCTCCATGGTGATGACTCGTCTCTCACCGGGTCAGTGATATATCTCCATGGTGATGATTCGTCTCTCAGCGGGTCAGTGATATATCTCCATGGTGATGAAGTCCTCGGCTCTCACCGGGTGAGTGATATATCTCCATGGTGATGATTCGTCTCTCAGCGGGTCAGTGGTATATCTCCATGGTGATGATTCGTCCATCACCGGGTCAGTGATATATCTCCATGGTGATGACTCGTCTCTCACCGGGTCAGTGATATATCTCCATGGTGATGATTCGTCTCTCAGCGGGTCAGTGATATATCTCCATGGTGATGACTCGTCTCTCAGCGGGTCAGTGATATATCTCCATGGTGATGATTCGTCTCTCAGCGGGTCAGGGATATATCTCCATGGTGATGATTCGTCTCTCAGCGGGTCAGTGATGTATCTCCATGGTGATGATTCGTCTCTCAGCGGGTCAGTGATATATCTCCATGATGATGACTCGTCTTTCAACGGGTCAGTGATGTATCTCCATGGTGATGATTCGTCCCTCACCGGGTCAGTGATATATCTCCATGGTGATGACTCGTCTCTCACCGGTTCAGTGATATATCTCCATGGTGATGACTCGTCCCTCACCGGGTCAGTGATATATCTCCATGGTGATGATTCGTCTCTCAGCGGGTCAGTGATATATCTCTATGGTGATGATTCGTCTCTCAGCGGGTCAGTGATATATCTCCATGGTGATGATTCGTCCCTCACCGGGTCAGTGATATATCTCCATGGTGATGACTCGTCTCTCACCGGGTCAGTGATATATCTCCATGGTGATGATTCGTCTCTCAGCCGGTCAGTGAGATATCTCCATGGTGATGATTCGTCCCTCACCGGGTGAGTGATATATCTCCATGGTGATGACTCGTCTCTCACCGGTTCAGTGATGTATCTCCATGGTGATGACTCGTCTCTCACCGGGTCAGCGATATATCTCCATGGTGATGATTCGTCTCTCAGCGGGTCAGTGATATATCTCCATGGTGATGATTCGTCTCTCAGCGGGTCAGTGATATATCTCCATGGTGATGACTCGTCTTTCACCGGGTCAGTGATATATCTCCATGGTGATGATTCGTCTCTCAGCAGGTCAGTGATATATCTCCATGGTGATGATTCGTCTCTCTGCGGGTCAGTGATATATCTCCATGGTGATGAAGTGCTCGGCTCTCAGCGGGTCAGTGATATATCTCCATGGTGATGATTCGTCTCTCAGCGGGTCAGTGATATATCTCCATGGTGATGATTCGTCCCTCACCGGGTCAGTGATATATCTCCATGGTGATGACTCGTCTCTCACCGGTTCAGTGATGTATCTCCATGGTGGTGACTCGTCTCTCACCGGGTAAGCGATATATCTCCATGCTGATGATTCGTCTCTCACCGGGTCAGTGATATATCTCCATGGTGATGATTCGTCTCTCAGCGGGTCAGTGATATATCTCCATGGTGATGATTCGTCTCTCAGCGGGTCAGTGATGTATCTCCATGGTGATGACTCGTCTCTCACCGGGTCAGCGACATATCTCCATGGTGATGATTCGTCTCTCAGCGGGTCAGTGATATATCTCTATGGTGATGATTCGTCTCTCAGCGGGTCAGTGATATATCTCCATAGTGATGATTCGTCCCTCACCGGGTCAGTGATATATCTCCATGGTGATGACTCGTCTCTCACCGGGTCAGTGATATATCTCCATGGTGATGATTCGTCTCTCAGCGGGTCAGTGATATATCTCCATGGTGATGATTCGTCCCTCACCGGGTCAGTGATATGTCTCCATGGTGATGACTCGTCTCTCACCGGTTCAGTGATGTATCTCCATGGTGATGATTCGTCTCTCACCGGGTCAGTGATATATCTCCATGGTGATGATTCGTCTCTCAGCGGGTCAGTGCTATATCTCCATGGTGATGATTCGTCCCTCATCGGGTCAGTGATATATCTCCATGGTGATGACTCGTCTCTCACCGGGTCAGTGATATATCTCCATGGTGATGATTCGTCTCTCAGCGGGTCAGTGATATATCTCCATGGTGATGATTCGTCCCTCACCGGGTCAGTGATATATCTCCATGGTGATGACTCGTCTCTCACCGGGTCAGTGATATATCTCCATGGTGATGATTCGTCTCTCAGCGGGTCAGTGATATATCTCCATGGTGATGACTCGTCTCTCACCGGGTCAGCGATATATCTCCAGGGTGATGATTCGTCTCTCAGCGGGTCAGTGATATATCTCCATGGTGATGATTCGTCTCTCAGCGGGTCAGTGATATATCTCCATGGTGATGACTCGTCTTTCACCGGGTCAGTGATATATCTTCATGGTGATGATTCGTCTCTCAGCGGGTCAGTGATATATCTCCATGGTGATGATTCGTCTCTCAGCGGGTCAGTGATATATCTCCATGGTGATGACTCGTCTCTCACCGGGTCAGTGATATATCTCCATGGTGATGATTCGTCTCTCAGCGGGTCAGTGATATATCTCCATGGTGATGATTCGTCTCTCAGCGGGTCAGCGATATATCTCCATGGTGATGACTCGTCTCGCAGCGGGTCAGTGATATATCTCCATGGTGATGACTCGTCCCTCACCGGGTCAGTGATATATCTCCATGGTGATGATTCGTCTCTCAGCGGGTCAGTGATATATCTCCATGGTGATGATTCGTAACTCAGCGGGGCAGTGATATATCTCCATGGTGATGAAGTGCTCGGCTCTCACCGGGTGAGTGATATATCTCCATGGTGATGACTCGTCCCTCACCGGGTCAGTGATATATCTCTATGGTGATGACTCGTCTCTCACCGGGTCAGTGATATATCTCCATGGTGATGACTCGTCTCTCAGCGGGTCAGTGATATATCTCCATGGTGATGATTCGTATTTCAGCGGGTCAGTGATATATCTCCATGGTGATGATTCGTCTCTCAGCGGGTCAGTGATATATCTCCATGGTGATGACTCGTCTCTCAGCGGGTCAGTGATATATCTCCATGGTGATGATTCGTAACTCAGCGGGGCAGTGATATATCTCCATGGTGATGAAGTGCTCGGCTCTCACCGGGTGAGTGATATATCTCCATGGTGATGATTCGTCTCTCAGCGGGTCAGTGATATATCTCCATGGTGATGATTCGTCTCTCAGCGGATCAGTGATATATCTCCATGGTGATGATTCGTCTCTCAGCGGGTCAGTGATATATCTCCATGGTGATGACTCGTCTCTCAGCGGGTCAGTGATATATCTCCATGGTGATGACTCGTCCCTCACCGGGTCAGTGATATATCTCCATGGTGATGACTCGTCTCTCACCGGGTCAGTGATATATCTCCATGGTGATGACTCGTCTCTCAGCGGGTCAGTGATATATCTCCATGGTGATGATTCGTCTCTCAGCGGGTCAGTGATATATCTCCATGGTGATGATTCGTCTCTCAGCGGGTCAGTGATATATCTCCAGGGTGATGACTCGTCTCTCACCGGGTCAGTGATATATCTCCATGGTGATGAAGTGCTCGGCTCTCACCGCGTCAGTGATATATCTCCATGGTGATGATTCGTCTCTCAGCGGGTCAGTGATATATCTCCATGGTGATGATTCGTCCCTCACCGGGTCAGTGATATATCTCCATGGTGATGATTCGTCTCTCACCGGGTCAGTGATATGTCTCCATGGTGATGACTCGTCTCTCACTGGGTCAGTGATATATCTCCATGGTGATGAAGTGCTTGTCTCTCACCGAGTCAGTGATATATCTCCATGGTGATGACTCGTCTCTCACTGGGTCTGTGATATATCTCCATGGTGATGACTCGTCTCTCACTGGGTCAGTGATATATCTCCATGGTGATGACTCGTCTCTCACCGGGTCAGTGATATATCTCCATGGTGATGAAGTGCTCGGCTCTCATCGGGTCAGGGATATATGTCCATGGTGATGATTCGTCTCTCAGCGGGTCAGTGATATATCTCCATGGTGATGACTCGTCTCTCACCGGGTCAGTGATATATCTCCATGGTGATGACTCGTCTCTCACCGGGTCAGTGATATATCTCCATGGTGATGAAGTGCTCGGCTCTCATCGGGTCAGTGATATATCTCCATGGTGATGATTCGTCCCTCACCTGGTCAGTGATATATCTCCATGGTGATGACTCGTCTCTCACTGGGTCAGTGATATATCTCCATGGTGATGACTCGTCTCTCATCGGGTCAGTGATATATCTCCATGGTGATGACTCGTCCCTCACCGGGTCAGTGATATATCTCCATGGTGATTAAGTGCTTGTCTCTCACCGGGTCAGTGATATATCTCCATGGTGATATAGTGCTTTTCTCTCAGCGGGTCAGTGATATATCTCCATGGTGATGAAGTGCTTGTCTCTCAGCGGGTCAGTGATATATCTCCATCTTGATGAAGTGCTTGTCTCTCACCGGTTCAGTGATATATCTCCATGGTGATGAAGTGCTTGTCTCTCAGCGGGTCAGTGATATATCTCCATGGTGATGAAGTGCTGGTCTCTCAGCGGGTCAGTGATATATCTCCATGGTGATGAAGTGCTGGTCTCTCAGCGGGTCAGTGATATATCTCCATGGTGATGAAGTGCTTGTCTCTCAGCGGGTCAGTGATATATCTCCATGGTGATGAAGTGCTGGTCTCTCAGCGGGTCAGTGATATATCTCCATGGTGATGAAGTGCTGTTCTCTCAGCGGGTCAGTGATATATCTCCATGGTGATGAAGTGCTTGTCTCTCAGCGGGTCAATGATATATCTCCATGGTGATGACTCGTCTCTCATCGGGTCAGTGATATATCTCCATGGTGATGACTCGTCCCTCACCGGGTCAGTGATATATCTCCATGGTGATTAAGTGCTTGTCTCTCACCGGGTCAGTGATATATCTCCATGGTGATATAGTGCTTTTCTCTCAGCGGGTCAGTGATATATCTCCATGGTGATGAAGTGCTTGTCTCTCAGCGGGTCAGTGATATATCTCCATCTTGATGAAGTGCTTGTCTCTCACCGGTTCAGTGATATATCTCCATGGTGATGAAGTGCTTGTCTCTCAGCGGGTCAGTGATATATCTCCATGGTGATGAAGTGCTTGTCTTTCACTGGGTCAGTGATATATCTCCATGGTGATGAAGTGCTTGTCTCTCAGCGGGTCAGTGATATATCTCCATCTTGATGAAGTGCTTGTCTCTCACCGGTTCAGTGATATATCTCCATGGTGATGAAGTGCTTGTCTCTCAGCGGGTCAGTGATATATCTCCATGGTGATGAAGTGCTGGTCTCTCAGCGGGTCAGTGATATATCTCCATAGTGATGAAGTGCTTGTCTCTCAGCGGGTCAGTGATATATCTCCATGGTGATGAAGTGCTTGTCTCTCACCGGGTCAGTGATATATCTCCATGGTGATGAAGTGCTTGTCTTTCACCGGTTCAGTGATATATCTCCATGGTGATGAAGTGCTTGTCTCTCAGCGGGTCAGTGATATATCTCCATGGTGATGAAGTGCTTGTCTCTCACCGGTTCAGTGATATATCTCCATGGTGATGAAGTGCTTGTCTCTCACCGGGTCAGTGATATATCTCCATGGTGATGAAGTGCTTGTCTTTCACCGGTTCAGTGATATATCTCCATGGTGATGAAGTGCTTGTCTCTCAGCGGGTCAGTGATATATCTCCATCTTGATGAAGTGCTTGTCTCTCACCGGTTCAGTGATATATCTCCATGGTGATGAAGTGCTGGTCTCTCAGCGGGTCAGTGATATATCTCCATAGTGATGAAGTGCTTGTCTCTCACCGGGTCAGTGATATATCTCCATGGTGATGAAGTGCTTGTCTTTCACCGGTTCAGTGATATATCTCCATGGTGATGAAGTGCTTGTCTCTCAGCGGGTCAGTGATATATCTCCATCTTGATGAAGTGCTTGTCTCTCAGCGGGTCAGTGATATATCTCCATGGTGATGAAGTGCTGGTCTCTCAGCGGGTCAGTGATATATCTCCATAGTGATGAAGTGCTTGTCTCTCAGCGGGTCAGTGATATATCTCTATGGTGATGAAGGGCTCGCCATGCTGTAACCTAGCGGGCGGCCTTTTATCAGAATTCACCGTCTAGAAGTTACACATTGTTTTGCCATTTTTCAATGTCGATTTCGCACATAAGAACACAAACCGGAGGTCTTAACGTTCATAAAAAACTATAAACACCTACTATACCATATACATGTATATACTATACCATATCCCTCACGATTTATGTGCCAATGACCCAACAGAATCCAACTTCTTGAATTTTCCCTCCACAGAAGTGAAAACTTGTGCCTGTTGTGAAACGTCATAAACGTGTTGTTTACCGATCCCTCCAACAGGGGGCGCCCTAGCCCCAAACTAAATCTGACAACAGAAGCGTCTGGAGCGCCACGTCCGCTTGCCGGCGGCCGTTGACACTGTGTGTGAATTGATCTCTAAGTCATCAGATGCTCAAAAGCCGTGGGGGGGGGGGGCTGAATTCAGGTCTAAATGACCGTTTCTCCGCATCTCTCGATGTGTTTGACACATCGAGCAACCTTTCACTTGCCAAAAACACCTATTTAAAAGTTGTTTGTCATTGCAATACGCATTGTGTGCAGTGGTAGCCCTTAGATACTGCGATCATCGTAACACAGTGGTGGCTTGGGCGGGGGGGGGGGGCATATCATACATCTGCGATTGTCCCATGAACACACCGCCAGCCGCTCGGTGTCTTGCCATGTGCACCAAGCAAAGAAAAGATCAAATGTGAACGTGGTATGCAGAGCCACCCTAACTGCTTGAGGTACGCCCTCCATATTGTATAGGGCGTGTCTTGCCGCGAGCAGCCCCCTCCCCCCCCCCCACCCCCCGTTCCCCTTGGGCGGCCCCCACAATGTAGGTCTTCCCGCCGCAACAGCGGAAGCCGAACATCTGTCCGGGGAACACCGAAAGTCTAATTGCTTGAAAACAGGGAGGACGCCTTTTCTTGGTCTCTGGGCCGCTCCGGAAACCTGATTAATCGATCAAGTGGCGCCCTCTTACGGGACGCAGCGACAGCAGCTGCAAGCCTGGCTTACAGAAAACACTGCTCCCTCTGCCGTTGATTAACCCACAGCACGCTCGGGTGGGAGAGGAGTGGGCGGAGGGGCGTGGGGATGGGGGGGGGGGGGGCGACGAGCGATGTGGGGAAGGATTTACGCCACAGGTCCATTAATCTGTGTGAAATACAGTGTAAAAAAGAAAGGCGATGTAGCTCTGTGGTCTGCCGTTATGGAGGGGTTAGCACTGGGTGGTCAGTCAGTGAGCTACAGGCCGCGATGTAGCTCTGTGGTCTGCCGTTATAGAGGGGTTAGCACTGGGTGGTCAGTCCGTGAGCTACAGGCCGCGATGTAGCTCTGCGGTCTGCCGTTATAGAGGGGTTAGCACTGGGTGGTCAGTCAGTGAGCTACAGGCCGCGATGTAGCTCTGTGGTCTGCCGTTATAGAGGGGTTAGCACTGGGTGGTCAGTCAGTGAGCTACAGGCCGCGATGTAGCTCTGTGGTCTGCCGTTATAGAGGGGTTAGCACTGGGTGGTCAGTCCGTGAGCTACAGGCCGCGATGTAGCTCTGCGGTCTGCCGTTATAGAGGGGTTAGCACTGGGTGGTCAGTCAGTGAGCTACAGGCCGCGATGTAGCTCTGTGGTCTGCCGTTATAGAGGGGTTAGCACTGGGTGGTCAGTCAGTGAGCTACAGGCCGCGATGTAGCTCTGCGGTCTGCCGTTATAGAGGGGTTAGCACTGGGTGGTCAGTCAGTGAGCTACAGGCCGCGATGTAGCTCTGTGGTCTGCCGTTATAGAGGGGTTAGCACTGGGTGGTCAGTCAGTGAGCTACAGGCCGCGATGTAGCTCTGCGGTCTGCCGTTATAGAGGGGTTAGCACTGGGTGGTCAGTCAGTGAGCTACAGGCCGCGATGTAGCTCTGTGGTCTGCCGTTATAGAGGGGTTAGCACTGGGTGGTCAGTCAGTGAGCTACAGGCCGCGATGTAGCTCTGCGGTCTGCCGTTATAGAGGGGTTAGCACTGGGTGGTCAGTCAGTGAGCTACAGGCCGCGATGTAGCTCTGCGGTCTGCCGTTATAGAGGGGTTAGCACTGGGTGGTCAGTCAGTGAGCTACAGGCCGCGATGTAGCTCTGCGGTCCGCCGTTATAGAGGGGTTAGCACTGGGTGGTCAGTCCGTCAGCTACAGGCCGCGATGTAGCTCTGCGGTCCGCCATTATGGAGGGGTTAGCACTGGGTGGTCAGTCAGTGAGCTACAGGCGGCGATGTAGCTCTGCGGTCCGCCGTTATAGAGGGGTTAGCACTGGGTGGTCAGTCAGTCAGCTACAGGCCGCGATGTAGCTCTGTGGTCCGCCGTTATGGAGGGGTGGGTGGTCAGTCAGTGAGCTACAGGCCGCGATGTAGCTCTGTGGTCCGCCGTTATAGAGGGGTTAGCACTGGGTGGTCAGTCAGTGAGCTACAGGCCGCGATGTAGCTCTGCGGTCCGCCGTTATGGAGGGGTTAGCACTGGGTGGTCAGTCAGTGAGCTACAGACCGCGATGTAGCTCTGCGGTCCGCCGTTATAGAGGGGTTAGCACTGGGTGGTCAGTCAGTGAGCTACAGGCCGCGATGTAGCTCTGTGGTTCGCCGTTATGGAGGGGTGGGTGGTCAGTCAGTGAGCTACAGGCCGCGATGTAGCTCTGCGGTCCGCCGTTATAGAGGGGTTAGCACTGGGTGGTCAGTCAGTGAGCTACAGGCCGCGATGTAGCTTTGTGGTCCGCCGTTATAGAGGGGTTAGCACTGGGTGGTCAGTCAGTGAGCTACAGGCCGCGATGTAGCTCTGTGGTCCGCCGTTATAGAGGGGTTAGCACTGGGTGGTCAGTCAGTGAGCTACAGGCCGCGATGTAGCTCTGCGGTCCGCCGTTATGGAGGGGTTAGCACTGGGTGGTCAGTCAGTGAGCTACAGACCGCGATGTAGCTCTGCGGTCCGCCGTTATAGAGGGGTTAGCACTGGGTGGTCAGTCAGTGAGCTACAGGCCGCGATGTAGCTCTGCGGTCCGCCGTTATGGAGGGGTGGGTGGTCAGTCAGTGAGCTACAGGCCGCGATGTAGCTCTGTGGTCCGCCGTTATAGAGGGGTTAGCACTGGGTGGTCAGTCAGTGAGCTACAGGCCGCGATGTAGCTCTGTGGTCCGCCGTTATGGAGGGGTTAGCACTGGGTGGTCAGTCAGTGAGCTACAGGCCGCGATGTAGCTCTGCGGTCCGCCCTTATAGAGGGGTTAGCACTGGGTGGTCAGTCAGTGAGCTACAGGCGGCGATGTAGCTCTGCGGTCCGCCGTTATAGAGGGGTTAGCACTGGGTGGTCAGTCAGTGAGCTACAGCTCGCGATGTAGCTCTGCGGTCCGCCGTTATAGAGGGGTTAGCACTGGGTGGTCAGTCAGTGAGCTACAGCTCGCGATGTAGCTCTGCGGTCCGCCGTTATAGAGGGGTTAGCACTGGGTGGTCAGTCAGTGAGCTACAGGCCGCGATGTAGCTCTGCGGTCCGCCGTTATGGAGGGGTTAGCACTGGGTGGTCAGTCAGTGAGCTACAGGCCGCGATGTAGCTCTGCGGTCCGCCCTTATAGTGGGGTTAGCACTGGGTGGTCAGTCAGTGAGCTACAGGCGGCGATGTAGCTCTGCGGTCCGCCGTTATAGAGGGCTTAGCACTGGGTGGTCAGTCAGTGAGCTACAGGCCGCGATGTAGCTCTGCGGTCCGCCGTTATGGAGGGGTTAGCACTGGGTGGTCAGTCAGTGAGCTACAGGCCGCGATGTAGCTCTGCGGTCCGCCCTTATAGAGGGGTTAGCACTGGGTGGTCAGTCAGTGAGCTACAGGCGGCGATGTAGCTCTGCGGTCCGCCGTTATAGAGGGGTTAGCACTGGGTGGTCAGTCAGTCAGCTACAGGCCGCGATGTAGCTCTGCGGTCCGCCGTTATAGAGGGGTTAGCACTGGGTGGTCAGTCAGTCAGCTACAGGCCGCGATGTAGCTCTGCGGTCCGCCCTTATAGAGGGGTTAGCACTGGGTGGTCAGTCAGTCAGCTACAGGCCGCGATGTAGCTCTGCGGTCCGCCGTTATGGAGGGGTTAGCACTGGGTGGTCAGTCAGTCAGCTACAGGCCGCGATGTAGCTCTGCGGTCTGCCCTTATAGAGGGGTTAGCACTGGGTGGTCAGTCTGTCAGCTACAGGCCGCGATGTAGCTCTGTCAGTTGAGTTCATCCACAGATTGCAAGAATGAAGTCGTGTTTCGCATCAAGGCGCGTGGGCCACTTCGCATGGATTATGTGTCATTATACAGACGATATGGTCATTTGAATGTGGAATACGATACAATCGTTTCAATTATTGGATATTGAAAGGATATGATAGGCAGGGATGGTGTCTGAAACAAGACACACCCAGTGCGTTGTTGATGGATAGGATACGCTTTGTAAAATAAGTTTCGTGGGATTCACGAGAAAGAAAAATGATTTCCACTGGGATCATAGGATATAAAAAGAAATGTCGGTATGTATTTTGTATACAAATTACATATGATCTCAAATTCAGTTTCTGAAAATGGATTTTGTGATCTACGCTTGTTTTGAAGGGAAATGTGTATCTGCTTTGGCTGAAGCTTTCCACCGTGCGCCATCCATTATGGTTGTGACTTGTTTCAGTGACGCTCACTTATTGCTCATGATTGGCATTGACAGCAATTGTCGATTTCGTAACAGAAGAAAAAAAATTCAACAAGAAAATAGTTTGGTCTCCTTGAGTCAATCGCAATTGGCAATAGGATGACGTCATAACAGTACTTTAAAGAGGGTTTAGCACTGGGTGGTCAGTCAGTCAGCTACAGGCCGCGATGTAGCTCTGTGGTCCGCCGTTATAGAGGGGTTAGCACTGGGTGGTCAGTCAGTGAGCTACAGGCCGCGATGTAGCTCTGTGGTCCGCCGTTATAGAGGGGTTAGCACTGGGTGGTCAGTCAGTGAGCTACAGGCCGCGATGTAGCTCTGTGGTCCGCCGTTATGGAGGGGTTAGCACTGGGTGGTCAGTCCGTGAGCTACAGGCCGCGATGTAGCTCTGTGGTCCGCCGTTATGGAGGGGTTAGCACTGGGTGGTCAGTCCGTGAGCTACAGGCCGCGATGTAGCTCTGTGGTCCGCCGTTATATAGGGGTTAGCACTGGGTGGTCAGTCCGTGAGCTACAGGCCGCGATGTAGCTCTGTGGTCCGCCGTTATGGAGGGGTTAGCACTGGGTGGTCAGTCCGTGAGCTACAGGCCGCGATGTAGCTCTGTGGTCCGCCGTTATAGAGGGGTTAGCACTGGGTGGTCAGTCAGTCAGCTACAGGCCGCGATGTAGCTCTGTGGTCCGCCGTTATGGAGGGGTTAGCACTGGGTGGTCAGTCAGCTACAGGCCGTGGATTTAGGCACACATGTAAAAGGCAACATTGTCTTGTGTGTAAAGGTTTACACAAGTGAGTGGTTGTTTCCACTACCATGGAAGAGATTCATGGGCCTATCACCGATCACTCAGGCATAAGCTCTCCAAGCGCAGGACCCTCACTAGGTCGCGTATCGTACAGTGATTGGCTGCAGTGCTCTCCGTCCTCACCCCCCCCCCCTCCCCCGTCACCAGACCCGGTGATTATACCCCCGTCACCAGACCCGGTGACTATACCCCCGTCACCAGACCCGGTGATTATACCCCCGTCACCAGACCCGGTGATTATACCCCCGTCACCAGACCCGGCAATTATACCCCCTTCACGAGACCCGGTGATTATACCCTCGTCACCAGACCCGGTGAGTATACCCCCGTCACCAGACCCGCTGATTATACCCTCGTCACCAGACCCGGTGATTATACCCCCGTCACCAGACCCGGTGATTATACCCCCGTCACCAGACCCGGTGATTATACCCCCGTCACCAGACCCGGTGATTATACCCCCGTCACCAGACCCGGTGATTATACCCCCGTCACCAGACCCGGCAATTATACCCCCTTCACGAGACCCGGTGATTATACCCTCGTCACCAGACCCGGTGAGTATACCCCCGTCACCAGACCCGCTGATTATACCCTCGTCACCAGACCCGGTGATTATACCCCCGTCACCAGACCCGGTGATTATACCCCCGTCACCAGACCCGGTGATTATACCCCCGTCACCAGACCCGGTGATTATACCCCCGTCACCAGACCCGGTGATTATACCCCCGTCACCAGACCCGGTGATTATACCCTCGTCACCAGACCCGGTGAGTATACCCCCGTCACCAGACCCGCTGATTATACCCTCGTCACCAGACCCGGTGATTATACCCCCGTCACCAGACCCGGTGATTATACCCCCGTCACCAGACCCGGTGATTATACCCCCGTCACCAGACCCGGCAATTATACCCCCTTCACGAGACCCGGTGATTATACCCTCGTCACCAGACCCGGTGAGTATACCCCCGTCACCAGACCCGCTGATTATACCCTCGTCACCAGACCCGGTGATTATACCCCCGTCACCAGACCCGGCAATTATACCCCCTTCACGAGACCCGGTGATTATACCCTCGTCACCAGACCCGGTGAGTATACCCCCGTCACCAGACCCGCTGATTATACCCTCGTCACCAGACCCGGTGATTATACCCCCGTCACCAGACCCGGGGATTATACCCCCCCCACCAGACCCGGTGATCATACCCCCCCCCCCCCACCAGACCCGTTGATTATACCCCCGCCACCAGACCCGGTGATTATACCCCCGTCACCAGACCCGGTGATCATACCCCCGCCACCAGACCCGGTGATTATACCCTCGTCACCAGACCCGGTGATTATACCCCCGTCACCAGACCCGGTGATCATACCCCCGTCACCAGACCCGCTGATTATACCCTCGTCACCAGACCCGGTGATTATACCCCCGTCACCAGACCCGGCAATTATACCCCCTTCACGAGACCCGGTGATT
>OZ025252.1:48636896-48667158 GCA_964019135.1 Arenicola marina | reverse complement strand
CCCCCGGGCGGCCCAGGGGGAACACCCAGATTCCCTGTCCATTGCCCCCCCGCCCCCGGGCGGCCCAGTGGGAACACACAGATTCCCTGCCCACTGCCCCCCCCCCCTCCGGCCCCCGGGCGGCCCAGGGGAACACTAAGATTCCCTGTCCATTGCCCCCCCCACCCCCCGGGCGGCCCAGGGGGAACACCCAGATTCCCTGCCCAGTGCCCCCCCCCCTCCTGCCCCCGGGCGGCCCAGGGGGAACACTAAGATTCCCTGTCCATTGCCCCCGCCCCACCCCCCGGGCGGCCCAGTGGGAACACCCAGATTCCCTGCCCACTGCCCCCCCCCCTCCCGCCCCCGGGCGGCCCAGTGGGAACACCCAGATTCCCTGCCCATTGCGCCCCCCCCCACCCCCCGGGCGGCCCAGGGGGAACACCCAGATTCCCTGTCCATTGCCCCCCCCCCACCCCCAGGCAGCCCAGGGGGAACACCCAGATTCCCTGTCCATTGCCCCCCCCACCCCCAGGCAGCCCAGGGGGAACACCCAGATTCCCTGTCCATTGCCCCCCCCCACCCCCAGGCAGCCCAGGGGGAACACCCAGATTCCCTGTCCATTGCCCCCCCCCCCACCCCCAGGCAGCCCCGGGGGAACACCCAGATTCCTTGTCCATTCTCCCCCCCCCCCACCCCCAGGCAGCCCAGGGGGAACACCCAGATTCCCTGTCCATTGCCCCCCCCCACCCCCAGGCAGCCCAGGGGGAACACCCAGATTCCCTGTCCATTGCCCCCCCCCACCCCCAGGCAGCTCACGGGGAACACCCAGATTCCCTGTCCATTGCCCCCCCCCCACCCCCAGGCAGCCCAGGGGGAACACCCAGATTCCCTGTCCATTGCCCCCCCCCACCCCCAGGCAGCCCAGGGGGAACACCCAGATTCCCTGTCCATTGACCCGCCCCCACCCCCAGGCAGCCCAGGGGGAACACCCAGATTCCCTGTCCATTGCCCCCCCCACCCCCAGGCAGCCCAGGGGGAACACCCAGATTCCCTGTCCATTGCCCCCCCCCCACCCCCGTCCATTGATGCGCTGTCCTGTATGCCGCTTGCTGTCTCTTTCTGCAGATCCCGAGCTGGTGGAGGAATCGGAAGTGCAGCCGGAACGGAAGCTGGAAGGGACCCCGGTGTGTGGTACGTGTTGTCACCGGTGACGTCACTGTAGCCTTTAGGCCAACCAGTACTCTGTGTTGCCACCTACTGTCACTTATGGCCTGTCTACGTCGTGGCGGCTGAGCGGATATTACCGCAGTGCATCCTGGGAAAATAAACGAAAGTTATTTGACTATCATACAAGAAATAAATCGATTCTTTAATCATCCTACTTCACGATAACTCAATAATTAGCAAAACGTCAAACGTATATGTCAGCTGTTTTATTGTGAGCGCCTGTAGATCGGTGGTTGTTGTTTGGTATTGCAGTGTCACCGCCTCACTCTCCACTCCCCATTCCTGCCAGCAGAGGGCGCCGCGTCTCCATCACAGAGCGAGTTCTCAAAAACAAGAACTCTGAACAGAAACTGGCGACACTCTCCGTGAGTCAGCCTCGGCAGTCCCACGCACCGGACATCCTGTGGTCCGACTGGGGTCTGGCTGTGGTATGGCTGTGGTATGGCTGTGGTCTGGCTGTAGTCCGACTGTGGTCTGGCTGTGGTCTGGCTGTGGTATGGCTGTGGTCTGGCTGTAGTCCGACTGTGGTCTGGCTGTGGTCTGGCTGTGGTCTGGCTGTGGTCTGGCTGTGGTCTGGCTGTGGTCTGGCTGTAGTCCGACTGTGGTCTGGCTGTGGTCTGGCTGTGGTATGGCTGTGGTCTGGCTGTAGTCCGACTGTGGTCTGGCTGTGGTCTGGCTGTGGTTTGGCTGTGGTCTGACTGTGGTCTGACTGTGGTCTGACTGTGGTCTGCCTGTGGTCCGACTGTGGTCCGACTGTGGTTTGGCTGTGGTCTGATTGTGGTCTGACAGGTCTGGCTGTGGTCCGACTGTGGTCCGTCTGTGGTCTGGCTGTGGTTTGGCTGTGGTCTGACTGTGGTCTGACTTTGGTCTGCCTGTGGCCTGACTGATTGTGATCTGTACCTGTATTCCCTCTGCAACTAATCCTATTCAAGGCGATATGGACGTGATTAGAAGAGGTTTGCCCCACCATCCCCTTTCTCCCCTCCATCACCTTTCTCCCCTCCATCACCTTTCTCCTTTGTCACATTTATCCCCTCCATCACCTTTCCTCCCTCCATCCCCTTTCTCCCCTCCATTACCTTTCTCCCCTCCATCACCTTTTTCCTCTCCATCACCTTTCTCCCCTCCATCACCTTTCTCCCCTCCATCACCTTTCTCCTCTGTCACCTTTATCCCCTCCATCTTCGTTCTCCCCTCCACCACCTTTCTCCCCTCTACCACCTTTCTCCCCTCCACCACCTTTCTCCCTTCCATCACCTTTCTCCTCTGTCACATTTATCCCCTCCATCACCTTTCCTCCCTCCATCCCCTTTCTCCCCTCCATCACCTTTCCCCCCTCCATTACCTTTCTCCCCTCCATCACCTTTTTCCTCTCCATCACCTTTCTCCCCTCCACCACCTTTCTCCCCTCCACCACCTTTCTCCCCTCCACCACCTTTCTCCCCTCCACCACCTTTCTCCCCTCCATCACCTTTCTCCTCTGTCACCTTTATCCCCTCCACCACCTTTCCTCCCTCCATCCCCTTTCTCCCCTCCATCACCTTTCTCCCCTCCATTACCTTTCTCCCCTCCATCACCTTTTTCCTCTCCATCACCTTTCTCCCCTCCACCACCTTTCTCCCCTCCACCACCTTTCTCCCCTCCACCACCTTTCTCCCCTCCACCACCTTTCTCCCCTCCATCACCTTTCTCCTCTGTCACCTTTATCCCCTCCACCACCTTTCCTCCCTCCATCCCCTTTCTCCCCTCCATCACCTTTCTCCCCTCCATTACCTTTCTCCCCTCCATCACCTTTTTCCTCTCCATCACCTTTCTCCCCTCCATCACCGCTCACCCCTCCATCACCTTTCTCCCCTGCATCACCTTTCTCCCCTCCATCAACTTTCTCCCCTCCACCACCTTTCTCCCCTCCACCACCTTTCTCCCCTCCACCACCTTTCTCCCCTGCATCACCTTTCTCCCCTCCATCACCTTTATCCCCTCCACCACCTTTCTCCCCTCCATCACCTTTCTCCCCTCCATCACCTTTTTGCCCTCCATCACCTTTTTCCTCTCCATCACCTTTCTCCCCTGCATCACCTTTCTCCCCTGCATCACCTTTCTCCCCTCCACCACCTTTCTCCCCTCCATCACCTTTCTCCCCTCCATCACCTTTTTGCCCTCCATCACCTTTTTCCTCTCCATCACCTTTCTCCCCTGCATCACCTTTCTCCCCTCCATCACCTTTCTCCCCTGCATCACCTTTCTCCCCTCCACCACCTTTCTCTTCTCCATCACCTTTTTTTTCTCCTTCACCTTTCTTTCTCCTCTCCATCACCTTTCTCCCATCCATCACCTTTCTCTCCTTTCTCCCCTTTAGCACCTTTCTCTTCTCCATCACTTTTCTCCCCTCTCTCCCCTCCATCACCTCCCCTTCATCACCTTTCTTGTCTCCATCACTTTGATCTTCTCCATCACCTTTCTCCCCTCTCTCCCTTCCATCACCTTTCTCCCCTTTCTCTTCTCCGTCACCTTTCTCCCCTCCATCACCTTTCTCTTCTCCATCACCTTTCTCCCCTCCATCACCTTCCTTCCCTCCACCACTTTTCTCTTTTCCATCACCTTTCTCACCTCCATCACCTTTCTCCCCTCCACCACCTTTCTCTTCTCCATCACCCTTTTCCTCTCCATCACCTTTCTTCCCTCCATCCCCTTTCTCCCCTCCATCACCTTTCTCCCCTCCATCACCTTCCTTCCCTCCACCACTTTCTCTTCTCCATGACCTTTCTCACCTCCATCACCTTTCTCCCCTCCACCATCTTTTTTTTCTCCTTCACCTTTCTCCTCTCCATCACCTTTCTCTCCTTTCTCCCCTCCATCACCTTTCTCCCCTCCATCACCTTTCTCCCCTCCACCACCTTTCTCTTCTCCATCACCTTTCTCCCCTCCATCACCTTTCTCCCCTCCACCACCTTTCTCTTCTCCATCACCTTTTTCCTCTCCATCACCTTTCCTCCCTCCATCATCTTTCTCCCCTCCACCACTTTTCTCTTTTCCATCACCTTTCTCCCCTCCATCACCTTTCTCCCCTCCACCACTTTTCTCTTTTCCATCACCTTTCTCCCCTCCATCACCTTTCTCCCCTCCACCACCTTTCTCTTCTCCATTACCTTTCTCTTCTCCATCACCTTTCTCCCCTCCACCACCTTTCTCTTCTCCATCACCTTTCTCCCCTCCATCACCTTTCTCCCCTCCATCACCTTTCTCCCCTCCACCACCTTTCTCTTCTCCTTCACCTTTCTCCCCTCCATCACCTTTCTCCCCTCCATCACCTTTCTCCCCTCCACCACCTTTCTCTTCTCCTTCACCTTTCTCCCCTCCATCACCTTTCTCCCCTCCACCACCTTTCTCTTCTCCTTCACCTTTCTCCCCTCCATTACCTTTCTCCCCTCCATTACCTTTCTCTTCTCCATCACCTTTCTCCCCTCCACCACCTTTCTCTTCTCCATCACCTTTCTCCCCTCCATCACCTTTCTCCCCTCCATCACCTTTCCCCCCTCCACCACCTTTCTCTTCTCTTTCACCTTTCTCCCCTCCATCACCTTTCTCCCCTCCACCACTTTTCTCTTTTCCATCACCTTTCTCACCTCCATCACCTTTCTTCCCTCCATCCCCTTTCTCCCCTCCATCACCGTTCTCCCCTCCATCACCTTTTCGCCCTCCATCACCTTTTTCCTCTCCATCACCTTTCTCCCCTCCATCACCTTTCTCCCCTCCATCACCTTTCTTCCCTCCACCACCTTTCTCCCCTCCATCACCTTTCTCCCCTCCATCACCTTTCTCCCCTCCATCACCTTTTCGCCCTCCATCACCTTTTTCCTCTCCATCACCTTTCTCCCCTCCATCACCTTTCTCCCCTCCATCACCTTTTCGCCCTCCATCACCTTTTTCCTCTCCATCACCTTTCTCCCCTCCATCACCTTTCTTCCCTCCACCACCTTTCTCCCCTCCATCACCTTTCTCCCCTCCATCACCTTTCTCCCTTCCATCACCTTTCTCTTCTCCTTCACCTTTCTCCCCTCCATCACCTTTCTCCCCTCCATCACCTTTCTCCCCTCCATCACCTTTCTTCCCTCCACCACCTTTCTCCCCTCCATCACCTTTCTTCCCTCCACCACCTTTCTCCCCTCCATCACCTTTCTCCCTTCCATCACCTTTCTCTTCTCCTTCACCTTTCTCCCCTCCATCACCTTTCTCCCCTCCATCACCTTTCTCCCCTCCATCACCTTTCTTCCCTCCACCACCTTTCTCCCCTCCATCACCTTTCTCCCCTCCATCACCTTTCTCCCCTCCATCACCTTTTCGCCCTCCATCACCTTTCTCCCCTCCACCACCTTTCTTCCCTCCATCACCTTTCTCCCCTCCATCACCTTTCTCCCTTCCATCACCTTTCTCCCTTCCATCACCTTTCTCCCTTCCATCACCTTTCTCCCTTCCATCACCTTTCTCCCTTCCATCACCTTTCTCTTCTCCATCACCTTTCTCCCCTCCATCACCTTTCCTCCCTCCATCCCCTTTCTCCCCTCCATCACCTTTCTCCCCTCCATTACCTTTCTCCCCTCCATCACCTTTTTCCTCTCCATCACCTTTCTCCCCTCCATCACCTTTCTCCCCTCCATCACCTTTCTCCTCTGTCACCTTTATCCCCTCCATCTTCGTTCTCCCCTCCACCACCTTTCTCCCATCTACCACCTTTCTCCCCTCCACCACCTTTCTCCCTTCCATCACCTTTCTCCTCTGTCACATTTATCCCCTCCATCACCTTTCCTCCCTCCATCCCCTTTCTCCCCTCCATCACCTTTCCCCCCTCCATTACCTTTCTCCCCTCCATCACCTTTTTCCTCTCCATCACCTTTCTCCCCTCCACCACCTTTCTCCCCTCCACCACCTTTCTCCCCTCCACCACCTTTCTCCCCTCCACCACCTTTCTCCCCTCCATCACCTTTCTCCTCTGTCACCTTTATCCCCTCCACCACCTTTCCTCCCTCCATCCCCTTTCTCCCCTCCATCACCTTTCTCCCCTCCATTACCTTTCTCCCCTCCATCACCTTTTTCCTCTCCATCACCTTTCTCCCCTCCACCACCTTTCTCCCCTCCACCACCTTTCTCCCCTCCACCACCTTTCTCCCCTCCACCACCTTTCTCCCCTCCATCACCTTTCTCCTCTGTCACCTTTATCCCCTCCACCACCTTTCCTCCCTCCATCCCCTTTCTCCCCTCCATCACCTTTCTCCCCTCCATTACCTTTCTCCCCTCCATCACCTTTTTCCTCTCCATCACCTTTCTCCCCTCCATCACCTCTCACCCCTCCATCACCTTTCTCCCCTGCATCACCTTTCTCCCCTCCATCAACTTTCTCCCCTCCACCACCTTTCTCCCCTCCACCACCTTTCTCCCCTCCACCACCTTTCTCCCCTGCATCACCTTTCTCCCCTCCATCACCTTTATCCCCTCCACCACCTTTCTCCCCTCCATCACCTTTCTCCCCTCCATCACCTTTTTGCCCTCCATCACCTTTTTCCTCTCCATCACCTTTCTCCCCTGCATCACCTTTATCCCCTCCATCGCCTTTCTCCCCTCCACCACCTTTCTCCCCTCCATCACCTTTCTCCCCTCCATCACCTTTTTGCCCTCCATCACCTTTTTCCTCTCCATCACCTTTCTCCCCTGCATCACCTTTCTCCCCTCCATCACCTTTCTCCCCTCGATCACCTTTTTCCCCTGCATCACCTTTCTCCCCTGCATCACCTTTCTCCCCTCCATCACCTTTCTCCCCTCCATCACCTTCCTTCCCTCCACCACTTTCTCTTCTCCATGACCTTTCTCACCTCCATCACCATTCTCCCCTCCACCATCTTTTTTTTCTCCTTCACCTTTCTCCTCTCCATCACCTTTCTCTCCTTTCTCCCCTCCATCACCTTTCTCCCCTCCATCACCTTTCTCCCCTCCACCACCTTTCTCTTCTCCATCACCTTTCTCCCCTCCATCACCTTTCTCCCCTCCACCACCTTTCTCTTCTCCATCACCTTTTTCCTCTCCATCACCTTTCCTCCCTCCATCATCTTTCTCCCCTCCACCACTTTTCTCTTTTCCATCACCTTTCTCCCCTCCATCACCTTTCTCCCCTCCACCACTTTTCTCTTTTCCATCACCTTTCTCCCCTCCATCACCTTTCTCCCCTCCACCACCTTTCTCTTCTCCATTACCTTTCTCTTCTCCATCACCTTTCTCCCCTCCACCACCTTTCTCTTCTCCATCACCTTTCTCCCCTCCATCACCTTTCTCCCCTCCATCACCTTTCTCCCCTCCACCACCTTTCTCTTCTCCTTCACCTTTCTCCCCTCCATCACCTTTCTCCCCTCCATCACCTTTCTCCCCTCCACCACCTTTCTCTTCTCCTTCACCTTTCTCCCCTCCATCACCTTTCTCCCCTCCACCACCTTTCTCTTCTCCTTCACCTTTCTCCCCTCCATTACCTTTCTCTTCTCCATCACCTTTCTCCCCTCCACCACCTTTCTCTTCTCCATCACCTTTCTCCCCTCCATCACCTTTCTCCCCTCCATCACCTTTCCCCCCTCCACCACCTTTCTCTTCTCCTTCACCTTTCTCCCCTCCATCACCTTTCTCCCCTCCACCACTTTTCTCTTTTCCATCACCTTTCTCACCTCCATCACCTTTCTTCCCTCCATCCCCTTTCTCCCCTCCATCACCGTTCTCCCCTCCATCACCTTTTCGCCCTCCATCACCTTTTTCCTCTCCATCACCTTTCTCCCCTCCATCACCTTTCTCCCCTCCATCACCTTTCTTCCCTCCACCACCTTTCTCCCCTCCATCACCTTTCTCCCCTCCATCACCTTTCTCCCCTCCATCACCTTTCTCCCCTCCATCACCTTTTCGCCCTCCATCACCTTTTTCCTCTCCATCACCTTTCTCCCCTCCATCACCTTTCTCCCCTCCATCACCTTTCTTCCCTCCACCACCTTTCTCCCCTCCATCACCTTTCTCCCTTCCATCACCTTTCTCTTCTCCTTCACCTTTCTCCCCTCCATCACCTTTCTCCCCTCCATCACCTTTCTCCCCTCCATCACCTTTCTTCCCTCCACCACCTTTCTCCCCTCCATCACCTTTCTCTTCTCCTTCACCTTTCTCCCCTCCATCACCTTTCTCCCCTCCATCACCTTTCTCCCCTCCATCACCTTTCTTCCCTCCACCACCTTTCTCCCCTCCATCACCTTTCTCCCCTCCATCACCTTTCTCCCCTCCATCACCTTTTCGCCCTCCATCACCTTTCTCCCCTCCACCACCTTTCTTCCCTCCATCACCTTTCTCCCCTCCATCACCTTTCTCCCTTCCATCACCTTTCTCCCTTCCATCACCTTTCTCCCTTCCATCACCTTTCTCCCTTCCATCACCTTTCTCCCTTCCATCACCTTTCTCTTCTCCATCACCTTTCTCCCCTCCATCACCTTTCCTCCCTCCATCCCCTTTCTCCCCTCCATCACCTTTCTCCCCTCCATTACCTTTCTCCCCTCCATCACCTTTTTCCTCTCCATCACCTTTCTCCCCTCCATCACCTTTCTCCCCTCCATCACCTTTCTCCTCTGTCACCTTTATCCCCTCCATCTTCGTTCTCCCCTCCACCACCTTTCTCCCCTCTACCACCTTTCTCCCCTCCACCACCTTTCTCCCTTCCATCACCTTTCTCCTCTGTCACATTTATCCCCTCCATCACCTTTCCTCCCTCCATCCCCTTTCTCCCCTCCATCCCCTTTCTCCCCTCCATCACCTTTCCCCCCTCCATTACCTTTCTCCCCTCCATCACCTTTTTCCTCTCCATCACCTTTCTCCCCTCCACCACCTTTCTCCCCTCCACCACCTTTCTCCCCTCCACCACCTTTCTCCCCTCCATCACCTTTCTCCTCTGTCACCTTTATCCCCTCCACCACCTTTCCTCCCTCCATCCCCTTTCTCCCCTCCATCACCTTTCTCCCCTCCATTACCTTTCTCCCCTCCATCACCTTTTTCCTCTCCATCACCTTTCTCCCCTCCACCACCTTTCTCCCCTCCACCACCTTTCTCCCCTCCACCACCTTTCTCCCCTCCACCACCTTTCTCCCCTCCATCACCTTTCTCCTCTGTCACCTTTATCCCCTCCACCACCTTTCCTCCCTCCATCCCCTTTCTCCCCTCCATCACCTTTCTCCCCTCCATTACCTTTCTCCCCTCCATCACCTTTTTCCTCTCCATCACCTTTCTCCCCTCCATCACCTCTCACCCCTCCATCACCTTTCTCCCCTGCATCACCTTTCTCCCCTCCACCACCTTTCTCCCCTCCACCACCTTTCTCCCCTGCATCACCTTTCTCCCCTCCATCACCTTTATCCCCTCCACCACCTTTCTCCCCTCCATCACCTTTCTCCCCTCCATCACCTTTTTGCCCTCCATCACCTTTTTCCTCTCCATCACCTTTCTCCCCTGCATCACCTTTCTCCCCTCCATCACCTTTCTCCCCTCCACCACCTTTCTCCCCTCCATCACCTTTCTCCCCTCCATCACCTTTTTGCCCTCCATCACCTTTTTCCTCTCCATCACCTTTCTCCCCTGCATCACCTTTCTCCCCTCCATCACCTTTCTCCCCTCGATCACCTTTTTCCCCTGCATCACCTTTCTCCCCTCCACCACCTTTCTCTTCTCCATCACCTTTTTTTTCTCCTTCACCTTTCTTTCTCCTCTCCATCACCTTTCTCCCATCCATCACCTTTCTCTCCTTTCTCCCCTTTAGCACCTTTCTCTTCTCCATCACTTTTCTCCCCTCTCTCCCCTCCATCACCTCCCCTTCATCACCTTTCTTGTCTCCATCACTTTGATCTTCTCCATCACCTTTCTCCCCTCTCTCCCTTCCATCACCTTTCTCCCCTTTCTCTTCTCCGTCACCTTTCTCCCCTCCATCACCTTTCTCTTCTCCATCACCTTTCTCCCCTCCATCACCTTCCTTCCCTCCACCACTTTTCTCTTTTCCATCACCTTTCTCACCTCCATCACCTTTCTCCCCTCCACCACCTTTCTCTTCTCCATCACCCTTTTCCTCTCCATCACCTTTCTTCCCTCCATCCCCTTTCTCCCCTCCATCACCTTTCTCCCCTCCATCACCTTTTCGCCCTCCATCACCTTTCTCCCCTCCATCACCTTCCTTCCCTCCACCACTTTCTCTTCTCCATGACCTTTCTCACCTCCATCACCTTTCTCCCCTCCACCATCTTTTTCTTCTCCTTCACCTTTCTCCTCTCCATCACCTTTCTCTCCTTTCTCCCCTCCATCACCTTTCTCCCCTCCATCACCTTTCTCCCCTCCACCACCTTTCTCTTCTCCATCACCTTTCTCCCCTCCATCACCTTTCTCCCCTCCACCACCTTTCTCTTCTCCATCACCTTTTTCCTCTCCATCACCTTTCGTCCCTCCATCATCTTTCTCCCCTCCACCACTTTTCTCTTTTCCATCACCTTTCTCCCCTCCATCACCTTTCTCCCCTCCACCACTTTTCTCTTTTCCATCACCTTTCTCTCCTCCATCACCTTTCTCCCCTCCACCACCTTTCTCTTCTCCATTACCTTTCTCTTCTCCATCACCTTTCTCCCCTCCACCACCTTTCTCTTCTCCATCACCTTTCTCCCCTCCATCACCTTTCTCCCCTCCATCACCTTTCTCCCCTCCACCACCTTTCTCTTCTCCTTCACCTTTCTCCCCTCCATCACCTTTCTCCCCTCCATCACCTTTCTCCCCTCCACCACCTTTCTCTTCTCCTTCACCTTTCTCCCCTCCATCACCTTTCTCCCCTCCACCACCTTTCTCTTCTCCTTCACCTTTCTCCCCTCCATTACCTTTCTCTTCTCCATCACCTTTCTCCCCTCCACCACCTTTCTCTTCTCCATCACCTTTCTCCCCTCCATCACCTTTCTCCCCTCCATCACCTTTCTCCCCTCCACCACCTTTCTCTTCTCCTTCACCTTTCTCCCCTCCATCACCTTTCTCCCCTCCACCACTTTTCTCTTTTCCATCACCTTTCTCACCTCCATCACCTTTCTTCCCTCCATCCCCTTTCTCCCCTCCATCACCTTTCTCCCCTCCATCACCTTTTCGCCCTCCATCACCTTTTTCCTCTCCATCACCTTTCTCCCCTCCATCACCTTTCTCCCCTCCATCACCTTTCTTCCCTCCACCACCTTTCTCCCCTCCATCACCTTTCTCCCCTCCATCACCTTTCTCCCCTCCATCACCTTTTCGCCCTCCATCACCTTTTTCCTCTCCATCACCTTTCTCCCCTCCATCACCTTTCTCCCCTCCATCACCTTTTCGCCCTCCATCACCTTTTTCCTCTCCATCACCTTCCTCCCCTCCATCACCTTTCTCCCCTCCATCACATTTCTTCCCTCCACCACCTTTCTCCCCTCCATCACCTTTCTCCCTTCCATCACCTTTCTCTTCTCCTTCACCTTTCTCCCCTCCATCACCTTTCTCCCCTCCATCACCTTTCTCCATTCCATCACCTTTCTTCCCTCCACCACCTTTCTCCCCTCCATCACCTTTCTCCCCTCCATCACCTTTCTTCCCTCCATCACCTTTCTCCCCTCCATCACCTTTTCGCCCTCCATCACCTTTCTCCCCTCCACCACCTTTCTTCCCTCCATCACCTTTCTCCCCTCCATCACCTTTCTCCCTTCCATCACCTTTCTCCCTTCCATCACCTTTCTCTTCTCCATCACCTTTCTCCCCTCCATCACCTTTCTCCCCTCCATCACCTTTCTCCCCTCCACCACCTTTCTTCCCTCCACCACCTTTCTCCCCTCCATCACCTTTCTCCCTTCTATCACCTTTCTCTTCTCCATCACCTTTCTTCCCTCCATCACCTTTCTCTTCTCCATTACCTTTCTCTTCTCCATCACCTTTCTCCCCTCCACCACCTTTCTCTTCTCCATCACCTTTCTCCCCTCCATCACCTTTCTCCCCTCCATCACCTTTCTCCCCTCCACCACCTTTCTCTTCTCCTTCACCTTTCTCCCCTCCATCACCTTTCTCCCCTCCATCACCTTTCTCCCCTCCACCACCTTTCTCTTCTCCTTCACCTTTCTCCCCTCCATCACCTTTCTCCCCTCCACCACCTTTCTCTTCTCCTTCACCTTTCTCCCCTCCATTACCTTTCTCTTCTCCATCACCTTTCTCCCCTCCACCACCTTTCTCTTCTCCATCACCTTTCTCCCCTCCATCACCTTTCTCCCCTCCATCACCTTTCTCCCCTCCACCACCTTTCTCTTTTCCATCACCTTTCTCACCTCCATCACCTTTCTTCCCTCCATCCCCTTTCTCCCCTCCATCACCTTTCTCCCCTCCATCACCTTTTCGCCCTCCATCACCTTTTTCCTCTCCATCACCTTTCTCCCCTCCATCACCTTTCTCCCCTCCATCACCTTTCTTCCCTCCACCACCTTTCTCCCCTCCATCACCTTTCTCCCCTCCATCACCTTTCTCCCCTCCATCACCTTTTCGCCCTCCATCACCTTTTTCCTCTCCATCACCTTTCTCCCCTCCATCACCTTTCTCCCCTCCATCACCTTTTCGCCCTCCATCACCTTTTTCCTCTCCATCACCTTCCTCCCCTCCATCACCTTTCTCCCCTCCATCACCTTTCTTCCCTCCACCACCTTTCTCCCCTCCATCACCTTTCTCCCTTCCATCACCTTTCTCTTCTCCTTCACCTTTCTCCCCTCCATCACCTTTCTCCCCTCCATCACCTTTCTCCCCTCCATCACCTTTCTTCCCTCCACCACCTTTCTCCCCTCCATCACCTTTCTCCCCTCCATCACCTTTCTCCCCTCCATCACCTTTTCGCCCTCCATCACCTTTCTCCCCTCCACCACCTTTCTTCCCTCCATCACCTTTCTCCCCTCCATCACCTTTCTCCCTTCCATCACCTTTCTCCCTTCCATCACCTTTCTCTTCTCCATCACCTTTCTCCCCTCCATCACCTTTCTCCCCTCCATCACCTTTCTCCCCTCCACCACCTTTCTTCCCTCCACCACCTTTCTCCCCTCCATCACCTTTCTCCCTTCTATCACCTTTCTCTTCTCCATCACCTTTCTTCCCTCCATCACCTTTCTCCCCTCCATCACCTTTCTCCCCTCCATCACCTTTCTCTTCTCCATCACCTTTCTCCCCTCCATCACCTTTCTCCCCTCCATCACCTTTCTCCCCTCCACCACCTTTCTTCCCTCCACCACCTTTCTCCCCTCCATCACCTTTCTCCCTTCCATCACCTTTCTCCCCTCCATCACCTTTCTCCCCTCCATCACCTTTCTCCCCTCCATCACCTTTCTCCCCTCCATCACCTTTCTCCCCTCCACCACCTTTCTCCCCTCCATCACCTTTCTCCCCTCCATCACCTTTCTCCCCTCCATCACCTTTCTCCCCTCCATCACCTTTCTCCCCTCCACCACCTTTCTTCCCTCCATCACCTTTCTCCCCTCCATCACCTTTCTCCCTTCCATCACCGTTCTCCCCTCCATCACCTTTCTCCTCTCCATCAACTTTCTCCCCTCCACCACCTTTCTTCCCTCCACCACCTTTCTCCCCTGCATCACCTTTCTCCCCTCCACCACCTTTCTCTTCTCCATCACCTTTCTCCCTTCCATCACCTTTCTCTTCTCCATCACCTTTCTCCCCTCCATCACCTTTCTCCCCTCCACCACCTTTCTTCCCTCCACCACCTTTCTCCCCTGCATCACCTTTCTCCCCTCCATCACCTTTCTCCCCTCCATCACCTTTCTTCCCTCCACCACCTTTCTCTTCTCCATCACCTTTCTCCCCTCCATCACCTTTCTCCCCTCCATCACCTTTCTCCCCTCCACCACCTTTCTCCCCTCCATCACCTTTCTCCCCTCCATCACCTTTCTCCCCTCCATCACCTTTCTCCCCTCCACCACCTTTCTCCCCTCCACCACCTTTCTCCCCTCCATCACCTTTCTCCCCTCCATCACCTTTCTCCCCTCCACCACCTTTCTCTTCTCCATCACCTTTCTCCCTTCCATCACCTTTCTCCCCTCCATCACCTTTCTCCCCTCCACCACCTTTCTCCCCTCCATCACCTTTCTCCCCTCCATCAACTTTCTCCCCTCCACCACCTTCCTTCCCTCCACCACCTTTCTCTTCTCCATCACCTTTCTCCCCTCCACCACCTTTCTCTTCTCCTTCACCTTTCTCCTCCCCATCACCTTTCTCCCCTCCATCACCTTTCTCCCCTCCATCACCTTTCTTCCCTCCACCACCTTTCTCCCCTCCATCACCTTTCTCCCCTCCATCACTTTTCTCCCCTCCACTAACTTTTTTTTCTCCTTCACCTTTCTCCTGTCCATCACCTTTCTCCCATCCATCACCTTTCTCTCCTTTCTCCCCTCCACCACCTTTCTCACCTCCATCACCTTTCTCCCCTCCATCACCTTTCTCCCCTCCACCACCTTTCTCTTCTCCATCACCTTTCTCCCCTCCATCACCTTTCTCCCCTCCATCACCTTTCTTCCCTCCACCACCTTTCTCCCCTCCATCACCTTTCTCCCCTCCATCACTTTTCTCCCCTCCACTACCTTTTTTTTCTCCTTCACCATTCTCCTGTCCATCACCTTTCTCCCATCCATCACCTTTCTCTCCTTTCTCCCCTCCACCACCTTTCTCCCCTCCAGCACCTTTCTCCCCTCCATCATCTTCCTTCCCTCCACCACCTTTCTCTTCTCCATCACCTTTCTCACCTCCATCACCTTTCTCCCCTCCACCACCTTTCTCCTCTCCATCACCTTTCTCCTCTCCATCACCTTTCTCCCCTCCATCACCTTTCTTCCCTCCACCACCTTTCTCCCCTCCATCACCTTTCTCCCCTCCATCACCTTTCTCCCCTCCACTACCTTTTTTTTTCTCCTTCATTTTCTCCTGTCCATCACCTTTCTCCCATCCATCACCTTTCTCCCCTTTCTTCCCTCCATCAGCTTTCTCCCCTCTATCACCTTTCTCTCCTCCATCACCTTTCTCCCATCCATCACCTTTCTCCCCTTTCTTCCCTCCATCACCTTTCTCCTCTCCATCACCTTTCTCCCCTCTATCACCTTTCTCTTCATCACCTTTCTCCTCTCCATCACATTTTTCCCATCCATCACCTTTGTCTTTTCTGTCACATTTCTCCCCATTATCACTTTTCTCCTCTCCATCACCTTTATATTCTCCATCACTTTTCTTCCCTCTCTCCCCTTCATCACCTTTCTCGTCTCCACCACCTTTCTTCCCTACATCACCTCTCTCCACTCCCTCACCTTTTTCTTTTCAATCACCTTTCTCCCCTTTATCACCTCTCTTCTTCATCACTTTTCTCCCCTCTCTCCCCTCCATCACCTTTCTCCTCTCCATCATCTTTGTCTTTTCCATCATCTTTCTTCCCCGCATCATCTCTCTCTACTCCATCACGTTTTTCTTTTCCATCACCTTTCTCCCCTTTATCACCTCTCTATTCTCCATCACCTTTCGCCTCTCTATCATCTTTCTCTTTCCCATCACCTTTCTTCCCTGCATCATCTCTCTCCACTCCATCACCTTTTTCTTTTCCGTCACCTTTCTCCTCTTTATCATCCAGTCCCTTGTCATCCATTACCTTTTCACCCGTTAGCTTGTCATCCGTTAACTTTTCACCCGTTAGCTTGTCATCCCTTACCGTGTCATCAATTACCTTTTCATCGATTACCTTTTGATCCATTATCATGTCAAGACTGATGTTAGTTATTATGAAAGCTTAGTGAAGGCCTGGAGCTGGAGAGCCAAATTGAACAGTCGATCTTTGGATAATTGACTCTCTAAAATGAGTTATTAGTTTTTCACGATGTTAAACCCATGTTGTCCCGTATGTGACTCGCATCTGTCTGACATATACTCAATAACACTTACAGCGATGCGCGGAAGACCGGAAGCAGGAGCTGGCCGACCTGTTAACGGAGCATGCGCAGTTGGTGCAGGTGGTGACGTCGATGGAGGAGGAGGAGAAGGTTGTGACGCCGACGGCCGACAAAGAGAACGCCGACTTCAGCGCGACGTCTCCGGTGCCCGGGGCCGTGGCCAGCGCCCCTACCGGTGGGGGCGGGGAGCGCGGGGGGCGGGGCCTGGCTGACCTCGGACACTAGTCGGCCTCGCGCCACCCTGCGTCCCCGGATGGGAGGCATCAACATGTTAAGGGACTTGTCGGGCGGAAGTCGAACCGAGAGGTGACCGATTCCGGCCTTCTCCGTGCGTAGTGCGACACGGAGCAGAGCGGATATGACGTCAGTGTCGGTGTGGCGGGGTGGAGCTGCTGCGTCGCGTGTCGTCATGGCGCTGGGGAGGGGCGGTCGGAGTGACTCGTCTAGAGCGGGACGATTGTACTGTGGGGAAGGCTTCTGTAGAAGTCACCAGACTCCGTGTAGAAGTCACCAGACTCCGTGTAGAAGTCACCAGACTCCGTGTAGAAGTCACCAGACTCCGTGTAGAAGTCACCAGACTCCATGTAGAAGTCACCAGACTCCGTGTAGAAGTCACCAGACTCCATGTAGAAATCACCAGACTCCGTGTAGAAGTCACCAGACTCTATGTAGAAGTCACCAGACTCCATGTAGAAGTCACCAGACTTAATGACACTGGCCGCTGCCGCTGCGTTCTCTGGGCCCAACGACCCACCTACCCACTGACCCACAGATCCGCCGACCCACCGACTCGCCGACCCACCGATTCACCGACCAGCCTTCGCCCGCCAACATATGTGCCTTGACTTCCGAATCAAGGGTGTTCAGAAAAAAATTCTTCTCGCTTTTATGCCGACCAGTGCAGAAGTGTTTTTGTTTTTCTGTCTGTCAATAGTGTCACAGCTGTTTGTTTTCTTATCACGCGTTTATAGCTGTGCTTTCCAGTCTTTGGTTGATACACGGACCGGCACCAACAACAACAGGTGTGTACACCTGTTGTTGTCCAATTCGGAAGCGATTATGCGTCATTTCTCTATTTGTCTATGGGTAGTGCTCGTGTCATTTCTCTTTTTGTCTATGGGTAGTGCTCGTGTCATTTCTCTTTTTGTCTATGGGTAGTGCTCGTGTCATTTCTCTTTTTGTCTATGGGTAGTGCTCGTGTCATTTCTCTTTTTGTCTATGGGTAGTGCTCGTGTCATTTATCATTTTGTTTATTATGGGTAGTGCTCGTGTCATTTCTCTTCTTGTCTATGGGTAGTGCTGTCAGTTCTCTTTGTCTATGGATAGTGCTCGTGTCATTTCTCTTTTTGTCTTTCGGTAGTGCTCGTGTCATTTCTCTTTTTGTCTATGGGTAGTGCTCGTGTCATTCTCTTTTTGTTTATTATGGGTAGTGCTCGTGTCATTTCTCTTGTCTATGGGTAGTGCTGTCATTTCTCTTTGTCTATGGGTAGTGCTCTTGTCATTTCTCTTTTGGTCTATCGGGAGTGTTCCTTTCTCTTTTTGTCTATGTGTAGTGTTTAATCTGTCATTTCTCTTTTGGGCTATCGGGAGTGCTCACGTATCTTGTCTTTATCAAACAAACCATATAGATGTAACCGCCGCTGTTAAAGGCCGTCCCGTACGGTCTACGCTGTAGACTCCGTGTTTGTTGCCGGGGAGTCTGACTGGGTGCATTTGGCCATGATAGCCCGGGGGGGGGGGGCAGCGCGTGTCATTGAGAGGGTTGTCTCCAGCCCTGCCTTGGGTAGGAGCTGTAACCGGGAGCTGTGAGGGCAGGGCGTGTCATTGAGAGGGTTGTCTCCAGCCCTGCCTTGGGTAGGAGCTGTAACCGGGAGCTGTGAGGGCAGGGCGTGTCATTGAGAGGGTTGTCTCCAGCCCTGCCTTGGGTAGGAGCTGTAACCGGGAGCTGTGAGGGCAGGGCGTGTCATTGAGAGGGTTGTCTCCAGCCCTGCCTTAGGTAGGAGCTGTAACCGGGAGCTGTGAGGGCAGGGCGTGTCATTGAGAGGGTTGTCTCCAGCCCTGCCTTAGGTAGGAGCTGTAACCGGGAGCTGTGAGGGCAGGGCGTGTCATTGAGAGGGTTGTCTCCAGCCCTGCCTTGGGTAGGAGCTGTAACCGGGAGCTGTGAGGGCAGGGCGGGTCATTGAGAGGGTTGTCTCCAGCCCTGCCTTGGGTAGGAGCTGTAACCGGGAGCTGTGAGGGCAGGGCGTGTCATTGAGAGGGTTGTCTCCAGCCCTGCCTTGGGTAGGAGCTGTAACCGGGAGCTGTGAGGGCAGGGCGTGTCATTGAGAGGGTTGTCTCCAGCCCTGCCTTGGGTAGGAGCTGTAACCGGGAGCTGTGAGGGCAGGGCGGGTCATTGAGAGGGTTGTCTCCAGCCTTGCTTTGGGTAGGAGCTGTAACTGGATGCAGTGAGGGCAGGACGTGTCATTGAGAGGGTTGTCTCCAGCCCTGCCTTGAGTAGGAGCTGTAACCGGGAGCTGTGAGGGCAGGGCGTGTCATTGAGAGGGTTGTCTCCAGCTCTGCCTTGAGTAGGAGCTGTAACCGGGAGCTGTGAGGGCAGGGCGTGTCATTGAGAGGGTTGTCTCCAGCCCTGCCTTGGGTAGGAGCTGTAACCGGGAGCTGTGAGGGCAGGGCGTGTCATTGAGAGGGTTGTCTCCAGCCCTGCCTTAGGTAGGAGCTGTAACCGGGAGCTGTGAGGGCAGGGCGTGTCATTGAGAGGGTTGTCTCCAGCCCTGCCTTGGGTAGGAGCTGTAACCGGGAGCTGTGAGGGCAGGGCGTGTCATTGAGAGGGTTGTCTCCAGCCCTGCCTTAGGTAGGAGCTGTAACCGGGAGCTGTGAGGGCAGGGCGTGTCATTGAGAGGGTTGTCTTCAGCCCTGCCTTGGGTAGGAGCTGTAACCGGGAGCTGTGAGGGCAGGGCGTGTCATTGAGAGGGTTGTCTCCAGCCCTGCCTTGGGTAGGAGCTGTAACCGGGAGCTGTGAGGGCAGGGCGTGTCATTGAGAGGGTTGTCTCCAGCCCTGCCTTGGGTAGGAGCTGTAACCGGGAGCTGTGAAGGCAGGGCGTGTCATTGAGAGGGTTGTCTCCAGCCCTGCCTTGGGTAGGAGCTGTAACCGGGAGCTGTGAGGGCAGGGCGTGTCATTGAGAGGGTTGTCTCCAGCCCTGCCTTGGGTAGGAGCTGTAACCGGGAGCTGTGAGGGCAGGGCGTGTCATTGAGAGGGTTGTCTCCAGCCCTGCCTTAGGTAGGAGCTGTAACCGGGAGCTGTGAGGGCAGGGCGTGTCATTGAGAGGGTTGTCTCCAGCCCTGCCTTGGGTAGGAGCTGTAACCGGGAGCTGTGAGGGCAGGGCGTGTCATTGAGAGGGTTGTCTCCAGCCCTGCCTTAGGTAGGAGCTGTAACCGGGAGCTGTGAGGGCAGGGCGTGTCATTGAGAGGGTTGTCTCCAGCCCTGCCTTGGGTAGGAGCTGTAACCGGGAGCTGTGAGGGCAGGGCGTGTCATTGAGAGGGTTGTCTCCAGCCCTGCCTTGGGTAGGAGCTGTAACCGGGAGCTGTGAGGGCAGGGCGTGTCATTGAGAGGGTTGTCTCCAGCCCTGCCTTAGGTAGGAGCTGTGACCGGGAGCTGTGAGGGCAGGACGTGTCATTGAGAGGGTTGTCTCCAGCCCTGCCTTGGGTAGGAGCTGTAACCGGGAGCTGTGAGGGCAGGGCGTGTCGTTGAGAGGGTTGTCTCCAGCCCTGCCTTGGGTAGGAGCTGTAACCGGGAGCTGTGAGGGCAGGGCGTGTCATTGAGAGGGTTGTCTCCAGCCCTGCCTTGGGTAGGAGCTGTAACCGGGAGCTGTGAGGGCAAGGCGTGTCATTGAGAGGGTTGTCTCCAGCCCTGCCTTGGGTAGGAGCTGTAACCGGGAGCTGTGAGGGCAGGGCGTGTCATTGAGAGGGTTGTCTCCAGCCCTGCCTTGGGTAGGAGCTGTAACCGGGAGCTGTGAGGGCAGGGCGTGTCATTGAGAGGGTTGTCTCCAGCCCTGCCTTAGGTAGGAGCTGTAACCGGGAGCTGTGAGGGCAGGGCGTGTCATTGAGAGGGTTGTCTCCAGCCCTGCCTTGGGTAGGAGCTGTAACCGGGAGCTGTGAGGGCAGGGCGTGTCATTGAGAGGGTTGTCTCCAGCCCTGCCTTAGGTAGGAGCTGTAACCGGGAGCTGTGAGGGCAGGGCGTGTCATTGAGAGGGTTGTCTCCAGCCCTGCCTTAGGTAGGAGCTGTAACCGGGAGCTGTGAGGGCAGGGCGTGTCATTGAGAGGGTTGTCTCCAGCCCTGCCTTGGGTAGGAGCTGTAACCGGGAGCTGTGAGGGCAGGGCGTGTCATTGAGAGGGTTGTCTCCAGCCCTGCCTTGGGTAGGAGCTGTAACCGGGAGCTGTGAGGGCAGGGCGTGTCATTGAGAGGGTTGTCTCCAGCCCTGCCTTGGGTAGGAACTGTAACCGGGAGCTGTGAGGGCAGGGCGTGTCATTGAGAGGGTTGTCTCCAGCCCTGCCTTAGGTAGGAGCTGTAACCGGGAGCTGTGAGGGCAGGGCGTGTCATTGAGAGGGTTGTCTCCAGCCCTGCCTTGGGTAGGAGCTGTAACCGGGAGCTGTGAGGGCAGGGCGTGTCATTGAGAGGGTTGTCTCCAGCCCTGCCTTGGGTAGGAGCTGTAACCGGGAGCTGTGAGGGCAGGGCGTGTCATTGAGAGGGTTGTCTCCAGCCCTGCCTTAGGTAGGAGCTGTGACCGAGAGCTGTGAGGGCAGGGCGTGTCATTGAGAGGGTTGTCTCCAGCCCCGCGACTCGCTGTCTCACAACCTTAGTGCTGCTACCTGGTGTTTGCTTCACGCGGCTTGTACTTCCACCGTTCGCGAACATTCCACTGTGACGTCATCGCTTGCTGGGCCAATGGAGGTGAGGCCGCATATTTTAATTGCTAATATCTCTCGTCACATCTCTGTGTAGTGGAAGCCATCTTTTGGTCACTGCCTCACTCTTCTTGTCTCACCTTATATTTTATTTATTGCATCGTTCACATGGTCGCCAAGTAATAGTATGAATGTTAGGTATTATCATACTATGAAGATTTTAGGTTATATGATGAATGTTTGTGTGGATAGTGTTGCACCACCGATACGTATTTCGAGAATCACACCGAATGCTTCTCAAGGCATCAATTCAGTCTTTTATTGACCAATCAAACTTGCCACAGAATGCAGACTTATTATTCACTGAAGGCGAACACACTGTACTAGTCCGGAGTGGGATAACACCACTCGACTTGGAGGACGGCCATTTTGGTTCGAACGCTGCCGTGATGTTGATGATTTGGGGGTTTATTTGTCTTGTATTTATATTTCATGGCTTCTATGTGAATATCATTATATTGAGTTTGAAGGAAATCACTCAATCAGTTAATAGTTTGGTGTGATATGTGATGATTGTCTTGCGGGAAGTCTGACAGCAATGTCATATACACTCTGGCACCAACTCTAAAACAATAATAATACAGCATTATGTTCCTTCCAATAATTTTACTTGTTTGAAAGTGTTACCGCATATGCCTCTTCTGTAACACCTTGTCCTGCTACAGTGTGACATAATGCCTCTTCTGTAACACCTTGTCCTGCTACAGTGTGACATATTGCCTCTTCTGTAACACCTTGTCCTGCTACAGTGTGACATAATGCCTCTTCTGTAACACCTTGTCCTGCTACAGTGTGACATAATGCCTCTTCTGTAACACCTTGTCCTGCTACAGTGTGACATATTGCCTCTTCTGTAACACATTGTCCTGCTACAGTGTGACATAATGCCTCTTCTGTAACACCTTGTCCTGCTACAGTGTGACATAATGCCTCTTCTGTAACACATTGTCCTGCTACAGTGTGACATAATATCAATTTTACCACACGTTGTGTGTTTTTCTCTGAGAGTCCGTATAATATTTGTTTTTAACTAGTTGAGATTCTATGAAATTCAATATAGATGATCAACTATTTGGTTTTATTGATATCGTTGGTTTATGACCAGGGACTGTATTTGGTACCTTTGACTCAATAGATAGATGTGTAACGTATTCTACCTATAATTCTCAAATTGGATTGCTATATATTTGATGACCTACATTGTGGAGGTCTGTGTTTGTACCACGACAATGGCGTCTGTCTCTGTCGTGTCGCGGGCCAAATAGTCGCCTCTCTTTTATCATATCAGTGGCTTCTCGGTAGAGGGAGCCACTGGTTGTGTTTCTTGTTCTTCTGTTGTCGGAGGCACACACAACTACAAGCGCCATCGTGGCTCTGATTGAACTATTTCCATTCTTTCGTTTTATTTACATTTTTTATTGTAAGTCGAATGTCCTGGCGTTGTCCTCAATCAATGCAGATTAGGAACCAGCTGCCAACTGTGTAAGGCAGTGGGTTAACAGGGACTGTCTGTGTGAAGTGGCCTAGTTACAGAAACCTGTCCTTAATCTAGTTTAACCGCTTCAGTCTCATCGATTGCGCACGTTGTTATCATGCTAGGACCAATTTAGGCGTTTGTAGATAAAATCAGGTGTTCGTATGACCAGAAGGCGGTAAGCGTCAAGGTGAGGTGCTCTGTCGTTGGTACGCCGCTCTGTGTAGGCTGAGCGAGGTCTGTTGTAGCGAGGTCTGTGTAGGCTGAGCGAGGTCTGTTGTAGCGAGGTCTGTGTAGGCTGAGCGAGGTCTGTTGTAGCGAGGTCTGTGTAGGCTGAGCGAGGTCTGTTGTAGCGAGGTCTGTGTAGGCTGAGCGAGGTCTGTTGTAGCGAGGTCTGTGTAGGCTGAGCGAGGTCTGTTGTAGCGAGGTCTGTGTAGGCTGAGCGAGGTCTGTTGTAGCGAGGTCTGTGTAGGCTGAGCGAGGTCTGTTGTAGCGAGGTCTGTGTAGGCTGAGCGAGGTCTGTTGTAGCGAGGTCTGTGTAGGCTGAGCGAGGTCTGTTGTAGCGAGGTCTGTTGTAGCGAGGTCTGTGTAGGCTGAGCGAGGTCTGTTGTAGCGAGGTCTGTGTAGGCTGAGCGAGGTCTGTTGTAGCGAGGTCTGTGTAGGCTGAGCGAGGTCTGTTGTAGCGAGGTCTGTGTAGGCTGAGCGAGGTCTGTTGTAGCGAGGTCTTTGTCGGATGGCGTCACGTAAAATGTAGACACCACAAGCGGCGCCAAAAATAAGACGAGACCACTTCCGCCCAACTCCACGTTGAGTATTGATAATAGGCCTACACTGTAAACTTTGTTTTAATGTACATAATAGATGCAGCCGTGTATAGACTGAGACATGTATTTTATAGAGAGAAACTTAAGAAATAAAAGTTTCAAATGATTTGGTACTTGTGTTATGTTGTGGTTTGAAACCGTGCTAGCTATAGTGGTGGTGGAGGGGGGGGATACCTTTTTCGATCTTCGCGATTGGCATCCAGGATTTCTTGTGATTCGCGATCAGCTGCGGGCAATTATTGGTGATCGTCATCAGAACTCGGGGTGTTTCCTGATATACATAGATACGTTTGCGGGATCCGTTTGCGAGACAACGTATAAATCGCCTTTCTAACGTTTTGCCCGTACGTATCACAGCCCAAGGGAATTCCCTTAATATCCGGAAGGTAATGGAAAATGTTTCGGTCGTCTGTAGTGGCAGTGGCTGGCTCAGTGGTCACCCAGTGCCGCACAAACCATTAACTCTCGACCACCAGCGTTGTTTGAAACCTACACGTCTTGATATCTGCGACTAAGACTTTACTATAGAAAGAGAGAAAAGGGGACGATGGTGGGTTATTTTTAATTTCAGCAACTAAAGTTTGATATGAACATTTTCCTTACAAGAAAGCATTACCAGACTTCACTAACGACTGTAAAGTAAACGTAGACTGGTAATTTATCCTGCAACGTAGCAGTCCAGGAACGTTCAAGGTCTCCAAACACTGGCTTCCATATAGGCTTACATATATATATATATATTAAGTTTCAATTTATTTGACAATAAAAACATGATTAAAAATATCTAGGTCTTCCTTTCCTAGATGGTTCGGGGCCGCATCGATAGCGCAGTGGGTTAGAGCGCTCGCCTTTAGTGCTCTGGCCACCCGAGAGCCTCAGGCCACGTGGGTCGGTGGTTCGAGCCCCGCTGTGGCTAGGTCTGTGTGATTCTTCGCGAAGAGTAGGGGGTTACCCCCGGGGATATGGCTCCACGCTCTCTTCTATCTCCCCTTGACGCGATATGACCAAATGTGGTTAGTGCCTGACTATACAACCAACTATATTTCCACGACCCTTAATGTACACAACACGTCATGACGTACACGACCCTATATGTACTCAACACGTCATGACGTACGCGACCCTATATGTACTAAACACGTCATGAAGTACGCGACCCTATATGTACTCAACACGTCATGACGTACGCGACCCTATATGTACTCAACACGTCATGACGTAAGCGACCCTACATGTACTCAACACATCATGACGTACACGACCCTATATGTACTCAACACGTGCCTATAGGGTCCTGTACGTCATGACGTGTTGAGAAAATATAGGCTCGTGTGGTTTCCCTTGGTCCTTTATGCAAAACCCCTTAGTAATGACAATTGTAATGTAATCATGATAAACGGAAACCACTTAGTGATGATAGTTGTAAAGTAAGAAGGATAAAGGACAGAGGGAGACGCCTCAGTAATGATAATTGTAATGTAAGAAGGATAAAAGACAGAGGGAACCCCCGTAGTAATGATAATTGTAATGTAAGAAGGATGAAGGACAGGGAAACCCCTTAGTAATGATAATTGTAATGTAAGAAGGATAAAGGACAGAGGTAAACGCCTTAGTAATGATAATTGTAATGTAAGAAGGATAAAGGACAGAGGGAAATGCCTTAGTAATGATAATTGTAATGTAAGAAGGATAAAGGACTAAGGGAAATCCCTTAGTAATGATAATTGTAATGTAAGAAGGATAACGGACAGAGGGAAACCCCTTAGTAATGATAATTGTAATGTAAGAAGGATACAGGACTAAGGGAAACCCCTTAGGAATGATAATTGTAATGTAAGAAGAGTAAAGAACAGAGGGAAACCCCTTAGTAATGATAATTGTAATGTAAGAAGAGTAAAGGACAGAGGGAAACTCCTTAGTAATGATAATTGTAATGTAAGAAGGATACAGGACTAAGGGAAATCCCTTAGTAATGATAATTGTAATGTAAGAAGGATAAAGGACAGAGCGAAACCCCTTAGTAATGATAATTGTAATGTAAGAAGGATAAAGGACTAAGGGAAATCCCTTAGTAATGATAATTGTAATGTAAGAAGGATAACGGACAGAGGGAAACCCCTTAGTAATGATAACTGTAATGTAAGAAGGATACAGGACTAAGGGAAACCCCTTAGTAATGATAATTGTAATGTAAGAAGAGTAAAGAACAGAGGGAAACCCCTTAATAATGATAATTGTAATGTAAGAAGAGTAAAGGACAGAGGGAAACTCCTTAGTAATGATAATTGTAATGTAAGAAGGATACAGGACTAAGGGAAATCCCTTAGTAATGATAATTGTAATTTAAGAAGGATAAAGGACAGAGGGAAACACCTTAGTAATGATAATTGTAATGTAAGAAGGATAAAGGACAGAGGGAAACCCCTTAGTAATGATAATTGTAATGTAAGAACGATAAAGGACAGAGGGAAATGCCCTAGTAATGATAATTGTAATGTAAGAAGAGTAAAGGACAGAGGGAAACCCCTTAGTAATGATAATTGTAATGTAAGAAGAATACAGGACTAAGGGAAATCCCTTAGTAATGATAATTGTAATGTAAGAAGGATAAAGGACATAGGAAAACCCCTTAGTAATGATAATTGTAATGTAAGAAGGATAAAGGACTAAGGGAAATCCCTTAGTAATGATAATTGTAATGTAAGAAGGATAATGGACAGAGGGAAACCCCTTAGTAATGATAATTGTAATGTAAGAAGGATAAAGGACAGAGGGAAACCCCTTAGTAATGATAATTGTGATGTAAGAAGAGTAAAGGACTAAGCAAAACCCCTTAGTAATGATAATTGTAATGTAAGAAGAGTAAAGGACAGAGGGAAACCCCTTAGTAATGATAATTGTAATGTAAGAAAAATAAAGGACTAAGGGAAACCCCTTAGTAATGATAATTGTAATGTAAGAAGGATACAGGACTAAGGGTAATCCCCTTAGTAATGATAATTCTAATATAAGAAGGATAAAGGACAGAGGGAAACCCCTTAGTAATGATAATTGTAATGTAAGAAGGATAAAGGACAGAGGGAAACCCCTTAGTAATGATAATTGTAATGTAAGAAGGATACAGGACTAAGGGAAACCCCTTAGTAATGATAATTGTAATGTAAGAAGAGTAAAGGACAGAGGGAAACCCCTTAGTAATGATAATTGTAATGTAAGAAGCATAAAGGACTAAGGGAAACCCCTTAGTAATGATAATTGTAATGTAAGAAGGATACAGGACAGAGGGAAACCCCTTAGTAATGATAATTGTAATGTAAGAAGAGTAAAGGACAGAGGGAAACCCCTTAGTAATGATAATTGTAATGTAAGAAGCATAAAGGACTAAGGGAAACCCCTTAGTAATGATAATTGTAATGTAAGAAGCATAATGGACTAAGGGAAACCCCTTAGTAATGATAATTGTAATGTAAGAAGGATACAGGACTAAGGGAAATCCCTTAGTAATGATAATTGTAATGTAAGAAGGATAAAGGACAGAGGAAAACCCCTTAGTAATGATAATTGTAATGTAAGAAGGATACAGGACTAAGGGAAACCCCTTAGTAATGATAATTGTAATGTAAGAAGGATAAAGGACAGAGGGAAACCCCTTAGTAATGATAATTGTAATGTAAGAACGATAAAGACTAAGGGAAACCCCTTAGTAATGATAATTGTAATGTAAGAACGATCAAGGACAGAGGAAAATGCCTTAGTAATGATAATTGTAATGTAAGAAGAGTAAAGGACAGAGGGAAACCCCTTAGTAATGATAATTGTAATGTAAGAAGGATACAGGACTAAGGGAAACCCCTTAGTAATGATAATTGTAATGTAAGAAGGATAAAGGACAGAGGGAAACCCCTTAGTAATGATAATTGTAATGTAAGAAGCATACAGGACTATGGGAAATCCCTTAGTAATGATAATTGTAATGTAAGAAGGATAAAGGATAGAGGGAAACCCCTTAGTAATGATAATTGTAATGTAAGAAGGATACAGGACTAAGGGAAACCCCTTAGTAATGATAATTGTAATGTAAGAAGAGTAAAGGACAGAGGGAAACCCCTTAGTAATGACAATTGTAATGTAAGAAGCATAAAGGACTAAGGGAAACCCCTTAGTAATGATAATTGTAATGTAAGAAGGATACAGGACAGAGGAAACCCCTTAGTAATGATAATTGTAATGTAAGAAGAGTAAAGGACAGAGGGAAACCCCTTAGTAATGATAATTGTAATGTAAGAAGCATAAAGGACTAAGGGAAACCCCTTAGTAATGATAATTGTAATGTAAGAAGGATACAGGACTAAGGGAAATCCCTTAGTAATGATAATTGTAATGTAAGAAGCATAAAGGACTAAGGGAAACCCCTTAGTAATGATAATTGTAATGTAAGAAGGATAACGGACTAAGGGAAATCCCTTAGTAATGATAATTGTAATGTAAGAAGGATAAAGGACAGAGGAAAACCCCTTAGTAATGATAATTGTAATGTAAGAAGGATACAGGACTAAGGGAAACCCCTTAGTAATGATAATTGTAATGTAAGAAGGATAAAGGACAGAGGGAAACCCCTTAGTGATGATAATTGTAATGTAAGAAGTGTAAAGGACAGAGGGAAACCCCTTAGTAATGATAATTGTAATTTAAGAAGGATAAAGGACTAAGGGAAACCCCTTAGTAATGATAATTGTAATGTAAGAACGATCAAGGACAAAGGGAAATGCCTTAGTAATGATAATTGTAATGTAAAAAGGATACAGGACTAGGGGAAACCCCTTAGTAATGATAATTGTAATGTAAGAAGAGTAAAGGACAGAGGGAAATCCCTAAGTAATGATAATTGTAATGTAAGAAGGATACAGGACTAAGGGGAATCCCTTAGTAATGATAATTGTAATGTAAGAAGGATACAGGACAGAGGGAAACCCCTTAGTAATGATAATTGTAATGTAAGAAGGATAAAGACTAAGGGAAACCCCTTAGTAATGATAATTGTAATGTAAGAACGATCAAGGACAGAGGAAAATGCCTTAGTAATGATAATTGTAATGTAAGAAGAGTAAAGGACAGAGGGAAACCCCTTAGTAATGATAATTGTAATGTAAGAAGGATACAGGACTAAGGGAAACCCCTTAGTAATGATAATTGTAATGTAAGAAGGATAAAGGACAGAGGGAAACCCCTTAGTAATGATAATTGTAATGTAAGAAGCATACAGGACTATGGGAAATCCCTTAGTAATGATAATTGTAATGTAAGAAGGATAAAGGACAGAGGGAAACCCCTTAGTAATGATAATTGTAATGTAAGAAGGATACAGGACTAAGGGAAACCCCTTAGTAATGATAATTGTAATGTAAGAAGAGTAAAGGACAGAGGGAAACCCCTTAGTAATGATAATTGTAATGTAAGAAGCATAAAGGACTAAGGGAAACCCCTTAGTAATGATAATTGTAATGTAAGAAGGATACAGGACAGAGGGAAACCCCTTAGTAATGATAATTGTAATGTAAGAAGAGTAAAGGACAGAGGGAAACCCCTTAGTAATGATAATTGTAATGTAAGAAGCATAAAGGACTAAGGGAAACCCCTTAGTAATGATAATTGTAATGTAAGAAGCATAATGGACTAAGGGAAACCCCTTAGTAATGATAATTGTAATGTAAGAAGGATACAGGACTAAGGGAAATCCCTTAGTAATGATAATTGTAATGTAAGAAGGATAAAGGACAGAGGAAAACCCCTTAGTAATGATAATTGTAATGTAAGAAGGATACAGGACTAAGGGAAACCCCTTAGTAATGATAATTGTAATGTAAGAAGGATAAAGGACAGAGGGAAACCCCTTAGTAATGATAATTGTAATGTAAGAAGGATAAAGACTAAGGGAAACCCCTTAGTAATGATAATTGTAATGTAAGAACGATCAAGGACAGAGGAAAATGCCTTAGTAATGATAATTGTAATGTAAGAAGAGTAAAGGACAGAGGGAAACCCCTTAGTAATGATAATTGTAATGTAAGAAGGATACAGGACTAAGGGAAACCCCTTAGTAATGATAATTGTAATGTAAGAAGGATAAAGGACAGAGGGAAACCCCTTAGTAATGATAATTGTAATGTAAGAAGCATACAGGACTATGGGAAATCCCTTAGTAATGATAATTGTAATGTAAGAAGGATAAAGGACAGAGGGAAACCCCTTAGTAATGATAATTGTAATGTAAGAAGGATACAGGACTAAGGGAAACCCCTTAGTAATGATAATTGTAATGTAAGAAGTGTAAAGGACAGAGGGAAACCCCTTAGTAATGATAATTGTAATGTAAGAAGCATAAAGGACTAAGGGAAACCCCTTAGTAATGATAATTGTAATGTAAGAAGGATACAGGACAGAGGGAAACCCCTTAGTAATGATAATTGTAATGTAAGAAGAGTAAAGGACAGAGGGAAACCCCTTAGTAATGATAATTGTAATGTAAGAAGCATAAAGGACTAAGGGAAACCCCTTAGTAATGATAATTGTAATGTAAGAAGCATAAAGGACTAAGGGAAACCCCTTAGTAATGATAATTGTAATGTAAGAAGGATACAGGACTAAGGGAAATCCCTTAGTAATGATAATTGTAATGTAAGAAGGATAAAGGACAGAGGAAAACCCCTTAGTAATGATAATTGTAATGTAAGAAGGATACAGGACTAAGGGAAACCCCTTAGTAATGATAATTGTAATGT